>JAHZSR010000081.1:0-136220 GCA_025782845.1 Boletus coccyginus
CTCGCTTTCCATTGTCGAGAGCGAAACAATTTCTTGTCACTTTGAGCTCCAGGACACGGCACCGCCATCAATGAGAAAGGCATAGCCCGAGATTGCACGGCAGTCCTCTGTGACACTGCCGTCGGCGTCGGTATACCCAAGGAGCTGTTTCCCTCCCCCTCCATAGGTCAACTGCAGGTCCTTTGTTCCGAGTAGGTACCTGTAAATTCGCTGAATGGCGTCCCAGTGTGCTTGGCTGTAATTGGACGAAAAATGCGAGACTTGCGAGACGGCATAAGAGATGTTGGGGCGAGTTCCGAGTGCTGCATACATGAGCGATCCGATTGCTTCTTGGTATGGGATATTTTGCATAGCGGCGTATTCGGCCATGATAGACGGCGACTGGCTTGTGGTGAGTTTCGTACTTGGCTCCATGGGCATTGAGATGGGCTTGAGTTCGTCGAAATTAAAGCAGTGGAGAATGGCATCTATGTATGTTCATTGCGAGAGGGCAAGTGTGCGCTCTTCTCGATTCCGCGTTACTTCGATACCTAAGAGCCAATGCAGCTTGCCGAGGTCAGTCACTTCAACAAAGTGATTAAGCTGCTTCTTGATGGCCGTAATCAAAACAAGTGAGGTTGCCGCGATCGTGCAGTCATCGACGTGCACGACAATGATGATGAAGGATGGTCCTTCTCGTCTGATGAAGATGGCTTGATCAACCTCACACTGTTTAAACCCTAGCTTAGTCACCAAGATCTCGACTAGTCGCTGATACCAGCGATGGCCACTGATACCAGCGACGGCCGCTCTGCTTGAGACCATATAGCGTTTTGCATAGACAACACACTCTGTGGGGGTAGTTCAGGTCAGCATAACCAGGTGGCTGACACATGTAAATGACTTCGTTCGCGTTTAATTTTCCATTGAGGTACGTGCCCTTGATATCGATCTGGTGCAGTTCAAGGTTCTGGCATGCGGCGAGAGCAAGAACGGTTCGGATTGAGGCGAGCTTTGCAACGGGGGCGTATGTGTCAAAATAGTCGATGCCGGGGACTTGGGAGAAATCCTGTGCAACGAGACGTGCTTTGTAGTACATGATATTCCCGGCAGCGTCCTTCTTTGCATGGAATACCCACTTCGATCCGACAATGTTGGCGCCAGTCGGGGGGTCGACGAGTTCCTAGGTACCGGCCTTTGCAAGGGTGTCCAGCTCTTCGCGAATACCATCTTCCCATCTTGGCCAATCCAGGCGTCGTCTTGCATCAGCGAGTGTGGTGGGTTCAAGGGCTTCAGCAGCTGTGCTGGCCTGCTCGACGAGCATCGTGAGCTCATGCTCATCAAAATTGTTCGCATACCGCTCATTTGTGACAGCGAGGATTTGCTCGGCCATTCCATCGCCTTGGAAAACAGCTGGCTCTTCAACTACAGTGTCGGGTGGTTGCACACCCTGAGGGAGCATGGCAGTGGTGGCCTTGCCATTGATTATGTCGAGTATGCGCTGGCTTGGCTTTCGGATGTGTTTAGCATGGGGCTCGTCTTCACCGGGGGTGTGTAGATGAAGCGGTTTCATAGGCGGTGAGGCGAACGGCGATGGTAGTGGTGTTAGTGGTGATAACGGAGAATCAGGAATAGCCGGAGGCTGTGTGATGGTCTTGATGGGTGACAGCTTGGCTGGCACAGCTGGTGATTTGTCAGCAGTAACAGAAACGGGTAGGTGCGCTGAAGTGCTGGTGCCTAAAAAGATAGGTTCTTCCTCCCCCTCAACAGCATGCGGCGTGGTGTCGAAATAAATGTTACGTTCAATGGTCACTGTGTGCTTCGAGGGCCAGTATACACAGCATGTGTTTTCAGTGCGTTCGTCAATTCCCATCCATTTCCCATGCTCAACTCGTCCTCCTAGCTTCATGCCAGCGCCTGTCTTGACAAAAACGGGTGATTCCCATTCGCACAGATGGCTGAAATCGGGCATCTTGCCCAGTGCAGCCTCGTATGGCGATTTGCCTGCGAGTGCCTTGATAGGTGTCTGATTTTTTAACCATATGGCGTGACGCACGGCCTCTCCCCACAGGAATTTCGGCAGTCCGCTTGCATGCAACATGACACAGACCTTTTCCAAGATGGTCCGATTCAACCGCTCAGCGACTCCATTGTGCTGTGGCATATCATGCGCGGTGAGACGCTGCACTGTCCCCTGTCTTTCAAGGTGAAGTACAAATTCCTTTCCTTGATATTCTCCCCCTCAATCCGAGTGGAGGAGTTTGACTTTCGCCGCTAACTGCCTGTCCAACCAGGCTTCAAATCCGTGGTACACCTCGAAGGTTTCGCTCTTTTGCCGCATTGGGCGAAAATGAGTAAGTCGCGTGTTGTCATCTGTAAAAGTGACATAGTAGCGCTTGCCACCTAGCGTTGCAACGGGCGATGGACCCCAAATGTCTGAATAGACAATGTCACTGATTGATTTAGCATGCAGGCCCTCGCGCTCCTTCGCTATGGGCTTGCGAGTGGCCTTGCCGTATATGCAGGATTTGCAGAAGGTTGGTTCGTCTTTTGATGTATCAATTTCCAGGCCATTGACAAGACCTTGTTCAGCTAGACATCATGCGACTGATGGTGCGATATGCCCCATTCGGCGGTGGAACTCCATAATGGTAAGTCGCTCTGTTACTGCAGCAGTGTGTTCTCCCTTGTGTACAACACGATATAGTCTCTTCGCAGATCGTGGTATATGCCCAATCGTCTTTCCACCAGCATTGCGAATTGTGCAGTAGCCATCTGCAAATGTCATCGAGAGACCAAGCTCATCCAGACAACCAATCGACACGAGCGTGTACCCCACTTCATGTGAGTACAGGACTTCTGTTAGGCGCAACTTCGAGACTTCCATCCCGTTGGGGATTTCTATGATTAGGTCGCCCACACCCGTAGCGCTGAACTTCTGTTGGTTCACAGCGGTAAAGGACTTTGGCGGGATTGGTTGGATGTTCAGCATATGGTCTAAATCCGGGCTGATATGACGAGTGGTGCCCGAGTCATATAGCTCAACGCGGCACGTATCAGTTTGACGGTTGCTAACCTCCATAGCAATGTTCTCCAGGTCATTTTCAGCAGCGGGTGAAAGGCCAGTGCAGCCGCAAGATGTCTCGTCTTCAGCTTCGTGCACTCGTAGCTCTTCATCATCCCATCCACAGCCCCACAGGCTATCATCGCCGGTGACCGAGAACCAGTCATCATCATTGTCATGGGAGACTCCCTGCACTCTGCCAGGTACATCTTTAGCTTCATCATCACTGTCTGACTCCGTTGATATCAGATCGGGGAGCGATTCATCATCCTCAATAACTCCAAAAACACTGTCCTTGGAATCAGTGTCGTCCATTACAACATGGGCGCTATCCACATGAGTCGTTGTCTTCTTGTCTGTGTTCTTTGGTTTGTCGCACTTCGCAGCTAGATGCTGATCTGATCCGCAGTTCCAGCATAGCTGTTTCAACTGAGTGCCTCGGGAGGATCCGCGTCCTCGACCACGTCCTCATGACCCTGTGGATGACGTTACAGCCATGGCTTCGTCATGATCCTTTGTGTCGCCTCTGCTGGTATGTTTCATTTTCTTCCGTTCTGCTTCTTCACTGATGAGCGAGATTAGAACATCAGGCTCAATTGTTTTTGACGTGGCATATAAACGAGCAATGGCAAGTTGAGTCGATGCGAAGTTGGCGAGGTGTGGGGGAAGGGATCTGATGATTGTCGAACGGTAATCCTTCTCGTCAACGTCTACTCCTACTGAGGCTAGCTCTTCTCGCTTGGTCCACAGGTCATCCAAGAACTGGCGGGCATCTCCTCCTTTCGGCATTCGAGATTCGAGAAATTGGGTGTGCAGGTCCGTTTGCGCATAAGCCCCTTTTTCAGTATATTCCCACTCAATCTCCTTCCACATTTCCTTTACAGTCACCAGTTTCCGGATCTTCAGCACTGTTGAGTCAGAGATACGCTGGGTAAGCAGATGCTTTGCTACACCCTCATTCTTACGCCACTTGTTGTGTTCCACAGTTTCCTCGGTGGTCATTGGTGTGGCGAATGACGGCTTAGCTGTAGTTCCATCATAATGGCCCCACATGTCTTTGGCCTCGACGGCGGTCTGAAAATGGAAAGCGAAGATCGTCCAGTTCGTACCCTTGACATCGAGTTTGGGTACGTTGCTGGGGAGCGTATCGGTGGTGACAGGGATGGTGGATGACATCGTATTGGTAAGTGGATCTGTTCAGTGGTGTGAAGCAGCAGGGCTCATAACCTAAAAGACTAAACAAAGCACTCAGTCATTGCGGGGCAGACGGACTGAATGATATTCACCTAAACAAAGCGCTACGTACGAAGTAAGTATAAGTCCAGTACGATCTATGTGAATGATACTCACCTCAGTTGTTGCGGGGCAGACAGACTGAGGTGACAACTACAAATGGGGCCGTTAAGTACTCATAGACATAAGCCAACTATCTAACAGGGTAAACAAAGAATGCAATGATAACGAAATAAAAGTAGAATGCATCATATCTGAGGGAACGCATAAGTAATCAAACATGTCGGGCTGTGTGCACGTCGTGTGGTACATCGTCCGGAGCCAAATGACATGCTCCGTGCAATGAATCTGTACAAGATCGGTGGCGCGCACGCTTGCGCATTCCGACATTTCCAACCCTTTCTATGGAGTTACACCATTTAGGAAAATATTTTTGACCACTTGTGGAGGTCTGGCAGCTCTTTTCAATTGTCTTTGGCTACGATTCTATGAGGAAGGTGCACCTGTTGAGCTTTTCACAGATCTAGAACACTATCTCACATCATCAGGAGATTTCACACACATGAACATGTATAAAAATTCTCTATTGGCACATGTGGAAGCCACAGTAAGGGATGCACAAAATTTTGATGAAGTTTCTGAGATTTTGTCAGGGCAAACCAGTTGATGCACTTGATGTATGGAATGCTTTGTCCCATCCTGGTTCTAAATCAAGACCACTGCACCAAATTGCCTGTTGTCTACTATCCATCTGTCCCAATTCAGCCTCTTGCAAGCAACTTTTCAGTACATTTGGTGGTATATTGACAAAATGGCACAATCAATTATCTATGGAAAATCTCACATGTCTTGCAGAGCTTAAAATGTATGTGCATGAAGAACATGTTCATGATGAAGCTGTCAAAAAAATGCCTCAAACATAAGTATGTGGATGCCAAAAAAGGATCAGAGGGTGGGCAAGCAGCTATGGATATGGCATCTTGTGAGATCAGCAAATTGGATGATTCAGATCCAACTGCAGTGATACTTGGGCCAGTCAATGACTCCTCTGAGTCAGGCCATACTGGTACACAGTGCGGTATGAGGTATCCACGGTGTCATACATGATTTCATTCAGGCAGCCAATGATGATGAACAGGATTTCAAATATCTTGCTACTCAAACAAGTCCTCCTGCCTCGCAGTACAGTTGCATACCTATCAAAGATCTTTTGGCCTACTCGAATGCAGAGAGTTGGCTTGGCTCATTCTATACCATTGCTATTCGCTGCTTGGATGATGACCTTGAGTTATACCAGCTTCTTGATTTGGATGCAGAGGGCATTGATGATCCAGACTCGCATGTAGAAGATGTCTTAGCAGAGTAGTAGTACATACATGTATCTCTTTTCCTCATACTTAGCTGACACTTCCAGCCAATCAGCACTGATTATATAATTTTCACCATTGACCTCTGGCACTTGCACACGGTCAGTTCATCTGTGTTCATGGGAAAGTTTACCGGTGCACGTTCCCTGAATGTTGCAAACATTCACTGACCGGCAGAACACTGCCGGGAAGCGTGTAAGTACTGACTACACAGAAGGACCCGGTGACCGCAGAAAGTCACGTTCAGATGAACGTTGGCGAACTTCATCGAATGTCACACGATTTCCGGTCAGTGACCGTGACCTGCCTTCACTGACCGGCAGAACACTGCTCGGAAAAGCCTGCCGACGCAGCAGGTTGTCGTAACGTAACTTTGGTGAGGACCTCGTATACAAGTCAACGCCAACACGGATGGGAAGAGACGTATCCCATCACCTCCGCACGCGACATCTTGCGACTACCCACTCCCCAAGGATCGTCATGTTGGAGGGACCGCCACCGGAATTGCTACTACGCCCACTCGAACGTGGCACGCTAATCGCGTTCTCATCCCCGTCTACTCGGATAGCGATGCGACTAATCCAGGGAGCACCGAGGCGGTGGAAAACAAAAGTGCTAATGATACCAGTCGGATGCTGGGTCATTCAGTCGTGGCGGGGGGTAATCCTGCGTCGTCTGTTTGAACTTTGACGTAGATCGAAAGTATTTACATCACTGTAGCACCTGTTCGAAATTCTGTAACTTATCTAGTTCTATCGATCCAGCGCACGGAGACGAGAATGAATTAACCACGGCACAATGACGTGAAACCATAGCACAGAACGAGAACGAGAGAACAAAGGCAACTGCTCGAACGTTGCAAAGGTGGGATATAAAATATCAAAGGTCCCAATTCACCAATCTGCGTCTACTGTATGTGGACCGTACGGATGCTACCCATCAAGTCAGTCAACGAAGTCTCCTCGCGAATTCGAACCATGGTCAAGCTATCCGTCGCAACTCGCCTATATTGCACGCGCGACAGCGGTGCAAGCAACAGTGCTCCAAACGGCTGCATGAGCTGGACAACGAGTCGCAGTGCGCACGTGGTATGATCAAACAGAGCAGTACCACAAGAGTAATCCTGGTCGAGGAGGGGACTGATCCAGGGATTGATGAGAAGTAAACCAGTCATCCCAGATAAATTGTCCGAGGTCTTGATCTCGACATCTCTAAGCATGGGTGATGTCACCCGATAAACACGGGGGCCAACATCGGGATCAGATTCCGAGGGAGGGACAAGATCAGCCAGGGGGAATACAATCCCAGGAAGTCGCAGCCGACCAGCGTCGAGCGATAGTGCGGGGAGATTGATGAGCCGCTCATACAAGGCCACAGCGAGGGAATGGTCAGGCAACGATGAGCGCAACCTCACAACCATGTCATCCATCTCAGCTGTCTCCATTGGTCGTGGGACATGTGGTGGCACGATCTCGTTGTAGACGGTTAGATCCGCAGGGAGATAGGTGTGGTGACTACCACAGCTCTTCCCGGTCCACGCGAGAAGCGTAACATTGTCCGAACGGGTCAGGATATACTCCAGGAGGCGACCGACTGCCTGATTACCCTCCCCATATATCACCGGAATCGGGACTTTGAAGATGCCGAACAATGAATATGCAATGTCTTCCTCCCGTGTCGTTCGACGTCTGGAAGCCAAGTATAGCTTCTCGCGCACCCTGTCCAATCCCGGTTCAAGGGTGGCCAACTCCTGCGTGGCAAAGTTCATCGCCTGTTACATCTCTGAAATGATCAAAGGTGATTCCTTGTGGTTGAAAATGTCTAATCCAAGGTATGGCTTCCAGTCCTCGGTGTAGAATTGGACGACCTTGGAAGCAATGTATTCTTGGTATGTCCACCCGCGGGTGTTCCAGATGCTCCTCCACAGATGACCAATCTCCTGTGACTCCGACAAGACCCCGAGCAGGTGGATGATGGTGAGGGACGAACCACGATACCATCTGAACATGGCAACCACAGATTCTTGCTGGACCCCCTTATCTTGCTGGTTTACGCAGCAAGTGTCGCTCCATGCCCACCGGAAGTCAAGAGAGCATACAAGTTCACAGAACATCTGTACCTTGTTGTTTCCAGGAGATGCCGGTAGCCCATAGATGGAGCTATTCTCGACCATCTGGAATGTTGGTTCGTGGAGCTGCCACCTGTGCGACAGCATCACATATCGGTAAAATGCCTCCACTTCTCTCCGAATGCGTGCATGGTCGAGCAGGGTAGTCATCGAAGAGCGTAGCTCGTCATAGATCGGGAGTTCCTCGAAAGCTGCTGCTTGCTGGGCCTTGTCGTAGAGACGGCCAGTAGTGGTGTCGATGAGCACACATGGCATATGGCGGATGGTCTCCTCGACCACCTCTTGAATCGTGGCAGTTGCATCGACGTACTGATCACGAAGCTCTGTCCACAACCAATCAAAACCGTCTGTTGCGTGCAATATTGACAAAAGGGCTTACTGCGAGTGTGTGGATCGGGAGACTGCCCCAGCCTTGAGAGCATCACCCTAAATGCCTCGAATGCTTCGCCGTGACGGCCCAAGCCGTGTAATGCAGCATACTTCCTCTCATACCCCGTGTGGGATGATGGGTCGAGCTCGATGCCCTAAATGTGTGGATCAATGGGGTCCGTTTGACATGGAGTGAAATGGACACCACACCTCTGCACTCTGCTTAAGGAGAATATCGTTATTTGTCGGGTCAAGTGACAGTGCATTGCAGTAGTATCCGATGGCCTCGTCATGCTTCTTAGAGTCCCTCGCGCCGTCACCCAGCTTCTCTAGCTTCCCGGCACAACGCTGTCGAAAATCTGGGGGAGGAGGGGGTTGTTTGAACTAATGCGGCTCAAGTCACGGCTGCAACCACCCACCGAGTTCCCATTCCTCTCGCTCATTACCCACACCTGCGTCCTCTGGTAGCTCGCTCTGCATTTGTAGGAAACACTTGACCGCATCCGTGAGTCGACCGTGCTGTTCCAGACTGTCGCAAATGATGCAGTAAACAACAAACCCCGGAACCTTGAACTAAACCGAAAGAGTGTCACTATCCTTCTTCGAACCATCACGGAGAGCATACCTTGGTTGCAGCACTCGACGCTTCGACCGCTGAGCCACGAATCACCATTATGCTGGCCCACTTCGTTAGTACAACGTTCGGGGTTGTGGGGCCGAGCGACAACGCAGTAGAGTAAGCTGCAACCGCCTCATCCTGTTTCCCGGTGTTGGATGCCTCGTCTCCCATTCTCTCCAGCGCCGCGAAGCATCGGTGGGTAAAATCTGATGGCAGCAATGAAACACTCTATCCACATGCACGACGCGGAAACTTACCAGTAAGCCAGTCGATGATTACCTTGTTGGCTTTCATATCCTCATTTACTGTATTCGTAAACTCGAGAAGACATTCTGCAGCACCCTGTATGCGACCTTGGACATACAGGGATTCGCATTGATGCCTCTGCTCATGTGCGTGGTTGATCCGTTGAGCGTCGGCAAGTTGGACGCGGAGTCCTTGGTCGGTCTGTTCGAGATGTGTGATTCTGTCGCCTGGTGGGCATGGAAGTCAATGAAACATAAGTCCCGATGGATATGGACGCACTTGAGCTCTCGTCATGTGTGCTAAGATCGACACGAAGAGAGTTGATGGTTTTGTTGAGGTTATCCTTTTCCTGATTGGTTGTAGCAAGCTGGTTGCGGAGCTCTTCGACAGCCTTGTTGAGAGTCGCTATTTTTGGAGGGGTTGATGGACATAAGTTACAGAAAGAAGGGCGGGTGAGGGTGGCAACAAACGCACCTGAGCCCGATTCCTGTGTATGAAGGTCTGCGCGTAGTGAGCTGATGACCTCGTTCAAACTATCCTTTTGTTCATTGGCTGCGCGTTGAGATTCCGCGAGCTGGTTGCGGAGGTCTCGGACGATTTTTTCGACACGCGTGATTCTGGTATCTATTAGGCTCAAATCAAGACAATATGGGTCGGAGTGGCGAGGGGCATACTCGAGCTCTCCTCTTGAGTGCGTAGCGACTGGAGGAGGTTATCCCTCTCCTGACGGCCATTTTGTTGACATTCGGCGAGTTTGTCGCGCAGCTCCTGGATGGTTTGCTCGCGATTCGCTGTTCTCTCGTCTAATGGACATGGGAATCAGGAACCGGGGTCAGGATGGGAATGAACGTACTTGGATCATGAGATTTTTTAAGCTCTGTGTGATGGATTTCCGGCACGCGGGGGGTCTGCAACGGCGAACAGAGAGGATTGCGATTGGCAGATTTTCTTAATGCAGGTAGACTTACGTTGACCAAGTAGTGGGAGGGAAGGATGTCACGGAGTGCCCGAAGGGTGATTCTCTTGTCTCCGCTGGTTACAAAGTCAAAGTTTGATAACATAGTCATGGACCTGACTTCATGAGTGTACTCGATGACAGTCCCGATTTGCTCGTGGCTCGTTGTGTCCCAAAATGACACCGAAAAACTAGCAGAGGCAGCGATGAATGTGCCGTTGCTGCCCAGGGCGATGCATATGGGATCGATGGTGCTGTGAATGCGCCATTGAGAGAGCGTGGTCTTGGAGGACACGTCGAGATGGTGGATGCAGGCATCGTGTGAAAAGGCAAAGAATTGCTTGCTATCGCTGGCCCAGGCGAGGGACTGGCCGTTGTCCGACACCGCGCGGACTTTGACTGGGAACGCGACGAGGAGGCTGCCATCCCGACTGTCATAGACCCGAACAGAGTTCAATGTGGCAGTGGCGATGAGGCGTCCGTTAGGTGAAAACTTTGCTGCCGCCACGTAGTCGTCGTGTTTCAAGGGGAGCAGTCGTTCGCCAGTCGACAGCGACCAGACGCAAGCAGTGTTGTCATACGATCCAGTCACGATTTTCGTGCCATCTGGTGAGATGTCGACAGCACTAACGAGAGTGTGGTGTGCCCTGAATTCGGTCACTTTTGAGTGACTCTGTGCATTCCACACCGTCACCCGGCCACTGTCCGTCCCACTGACGACCCACTTTCCATCTCGTGACACTGCAATGCAGAAAACAGCACGCCCAGCATCCATTGGCGCCCCCACCTCCTTGCCGTCCTCGATGCGCCAACGTCGAATCTTTCCTTTTTCGTCGCCGCTCACGACGTGCTTCCCATCAACGAGGACCGCGACGGAATATATGTAATTTCGACCATCGATTACGATCGGTTTTGCTTCTTTTCGTTCAACGATACTGGAAGAGGGATCGATTTCGCTCGGCGCTTGTGTTCTTATCAGCATCGTCCCTTCAATCGTCCCACAGGTGCTCACCATTCCTTCGCCCGAAGCGTGCCTTGGGAGGCATGCCCGGCCAGGTATCAGATCAATGGAATGGGGGTTGGTGGTCGTTTACTCCCGGTACGCTGCGCCACTGTCGTCTGGTATACACGTGTTCCCATCGAATCAATTCACACACCCGCAATCATTTGGCGTCCTGAGCGCTTGCTCTGGACAAATTGAGTGCTACCCCTTGATGATTATTCAAAAAGAAAAGCAGCGATCGAACTCAGGGAAGAACAGAGCACCCAATAACCGTCCGTTAGCAAGCACCCGAAAGTTCAACGTTTAACGCTCGGGTCCACCCCTCCTGAAAGCATCACCCCACTCAACTCGTACGCAGAGGTGGACGCGAAACGATCGTCCCTCCCATCCCCCACAGCACCCCTCCTGTACCGTCTCCCGCACCATACCGCCTACGGTCAAACTCTTTCGGTGGTGGTGTGTACTCTCGGTCCTCACCACCCGGTTACGGCGGATATGGATTTGTCAACCGCGCGCGAAGGAAACACCCGGGTCATACCCCCACCGCATCCATTCGCGGAGGCGGTGGCAGCGGCCTGCTTTCGTTCCCCATCACGCTCACACACGTCCTTCTATTTTCCTACACGGTCGAATCATTCCCTGTATCCGCGGATGCTGGTCTCTCGTAGTCTCCCACGACGCAAGCGGTGTCGGCACCGTGCCCCGCTTGTCATCGTCACCAGGCCCACACCAACCCCACCGCTGTTGCTCACCCTGTCGCGTTCTCGATCTGTGGCATTCCTTCTTGCCATCGGGATTATACACATCTTCACCACGGAACGGTGGCGGAAACGCGTTCCCCTGCTCACGGTCACGATCGAACATGGGTGGGGACGGTGAATACCGGCGTGGAAATGGCGGACCGACGCAACTGAATCGATCACACAGGGGCGCGACGCCAGCCATACTGCGGGCACGTCTGTTGCGGCCATCTCTGTCCAAAATTGCGGTCCAGGGTACATCGAAAGGATGATTTATGTGACACGAAGCAACTACAAGATATCTAGCGTCCGTATCTTCCGTGCGAGATAGCGCGGTGAAACATCCTTCAGTAGTTGCACAACGATGGGATGATCAGGAGCAACATGCTTGTATTCATCGCAGGATAGAGGAACGAGCAGCAGCGCACCGAAAGGCTGTCTGAGACGCACGAAAAACCGTGACGTTCTGGTAAGCTTGTCGACTCGTGAGGCAGGGTGTGAAGATGAGACCGAGTCGGAGGAAAGCGCGTGCTAACGGAGCGGTGTGCGAAACTGATGAATGTCACTACCAACGGCGGGCTGTTCTCCAACAGTCTCGGCACTCTTGTCCTGCTACAAGTCGGTGCTCTAACTTGCTGTCTCATCCTCTGTTCAGGTCCCCGCCCGAGTTGGTTCTTGCATATTTACATTCGTAATTAGCACATGTCCACCTCGAACCTACATGTATGCCAACCAACTTCCGTGCTGCTTCCAAGTACCAATATCCATCCGCATCTATGCAATCTATACATCGTCTTCCCAGTCGTCCGGAACAGTCGCGACCCCCTCCTGCCCAGCGCCAGTACCCTGACCCTCGACGACCAGTGGCGTACTCCCAGTCCCCCCAACCACCACATTCTCCCGGCCTCGCTGTGCTTGCACCGACGGGGACACCCACACGCCCTTCGAGCCTCCACTCGTTCCCGCGCCCGCTCCAGTGCTCGCGCTCACACCAACCCCAGACGACCGACCCGGGCCGGGCGACACCTCGCGCGATAGCACCACTGGCGAAGGTACTCGCACAGGCGTCCCACTCCCCGATCGTGGCGTCCCCAACGCTGACTTGGCCACCGTGCTCCACTTTCCCGTGCTTGCACTCCCGCTCCCGCTCGCACCCATCCCCAAACCCTCACTCATGCCACTCCACACGGAACCCCCAGAACCCCCAACTCCAACTCCCACGCCCCTGCCAGCCCCCAGCCTCACATCGATCAACCGTCCCATCGTCGACGGGGTCGATGCGACAGACTGCGACAACAGCGGCGACGGGACACGCGTATCGATCCGTCGAATGAGCTGCACGCTCCGATGAGGCTCTTGGTCGACCATGACCGTATCCATGCGGTACACCGACGCGAGCTGTCCCCAGAGAACGTCAATACAACTGGGGTAAAATAAAGAAGACAAGAGGACGAACGTCGTGCACGAATTTACGCCGCTCAGGCGGCATATGCGGCAACACTTGGGTACGTCGATCTGACGTGACGAAACTGCACCACGGAAAAAAAAACGCCCATCAGCGAACCCCCACACCGCAAAAAGATAACGCGCGAGACGCACTCTGCAAACGCCCTCTCCACGACACCTACAAACTTGGGCCCCAACCCCCTCGCAACGCCAACCAACTCGGTCGAATACGTCACCTTGCCTCGAGCATCGCGCTTCTCCTCGCTGATACCCAGTGCCTCGGCCAGCCTCGCGTTGCGCTTCTTGATCTCGCATTCGCCCGTACAGGCAAGCACGAGTTTGGTCCCCGAGCAGGGCACTGTCGAGCGGAGGTGCCCACAGGGGCACGTCAGCGTGACAGGAGCCAGACAGGGCTCGGTTTCGGGGCAGGCCGCCGGGGCATGGCACATTTGTGCGCAGGGGTGCTGTGCAGGGAGGCTGGGAGAGAAAAAAGCAACGCGAGAAGGAGACGTGAGCGTGAATGCGGAGCGAGGAGCAAGGACATGGGGACGGACCATGATTTACGGGATTTACCACAGACGGCAGTACACGTCCCACACGCATCAGCGTGGCAGAGTCGTTCGCAGTGATGAAACCCGCATCCCAGAGGCCTAGAGTCACAGAAAAAGAAAAAAAAAGTTAACACTAGTCCAAGAACGGCCAACGCGACGCACTTTCCGCACATGCTTCCACAACTCACTCTCTCCTGCGCGCACCGCACATGGGGCACTCGCTTTTTCCCGCACGCGCACACCTTTTCCGTCAAAAATGGACACGGCGGGCACTTACCACCACTCTCGCGCTCGTCCTCTCTCACTAACCCCAGTCCCTCGTCCGCCGTATCCGCGCCAGCCACCACCACCCCTTCATGACAGGCATGCGGCACGTGCGAGTGCCCGCACGCTGGCGCCGGCCGCGCACACGGATACACACACCGCAATCGCGTCCCGCACGCAATCGGCGGGTCCAATACCGTCCGGCCACAGAGACAAACGAGCTCTTCAAACACCCCCCTCGGACACATCCCACATGGCCCCTTGTGATCATGTCGTTCACAGCGGTGGTTTCCGCACTGGAGAGCGCGACCACACGGAAGATCGCACTCGTGGAGGTCGCGCTGGAGGTCATTCTGGAGGTGGGCGTCGAGATCGGTGCGGATGGGTTCGCGTCGCTTGGAGGACTTGGCTGCGGCGGCACGTTGGAGGGACGCGAGCGATGCGAGGGGGCAGCAGATGCGTCCGCATTGGTGTCGCCCGCAGGAGCGGAGCGCTTGGCAGGGCTTGTCGCAGAGGATGGCCTCGCTCGCGGGGGTGGAGCCATCGGAGGGGGGCTGCGCGAGGACGGCATCGCCGCAAGGCGTCTTGTGTTTTGTAACGCCGCAGCGACAAGTCCGTTCCACGCGTTCCGTACAGGGCGGACAGGGGTCCCAGTGGCAGGTTGCTTGGCAGAGATGGCCGCATGGGAGTAGTTTGGAGCAGGGGGATGCACATGTGGGAAGGGGTGAGGCACATGACGTGCGGGGTGGAAGAGTCGTAGAGGCTGAACGCTTGCTGCTCGCTGCAAGTTCCTCTAAAGAACGCGCAATACGACATCGACCGCATGAACAAGAGAGGACACGTTCAGGGTCGAATGGACATGGCGGAGGCGTCCGAGAAGGTGGATGACAGAGCTTGGAGCAAGAGTGGTGAGAACAGGCGAACGGACTTGCAGACATGTGTCAGTAGAATAAGTCTGACGAAATAAAAAGATCCGTACCGCCCGCACGGATGACCACACCCATAGCTTCCCATCCATACTTGTTCAGAACCATCGTCCTTGGCGAGGACACACTTGGTACTTTCCTCGACTTTGGCCTCGCCGCACGCAACGTTCTTTGTGTGTCGCCCACACCAACATCGAACCTCCTCTCGCTCCGGACACGGCGAGCAGGGGCCCTCGTGGCACGGCTCCGTGCATTGATGTTCCGAATTGCCACACCGGAAAGGCCTGAGACACGGCTGATTGCACGAAAACGACAGGGTTGTCCCACCGACTTGGCATTTCGCACTGCGTCTCTCCTTGCCACAGAAGCACGTCGCCTGGGTGGTCACCGCACACGGCGGACACGGTCCCGGATGACAAGGTAACGGACAGGCGTGTCTGCACCCCGAGCGGGGGCGCGAACACGGTTGTGCGCACGAATGAGGCGTGGAGATGCGCGGTGGCGCCGGATTGCGCATCCGTAGACAAAAGCAGCTGTGTGAGTGTCACGATCAGCCAACGATGCGCGCGAGCAACAATCGAGAAAGTACGCACATGTAGGTATGGGGCACCGCCTGGCGGGTCGCACGACACCCAGGACAATGCCATTCTCCAGGGCGCGACTCGCCTCTCGCCCGCCACGCCTCCTCGAGGTCTTTGACGCTCTTCTCCGCCCAGGCGCGTATACACTTGAGATGGAACGTGTTCCAACAACAGTGGGGTCCCTCTGTGTCCTTATCGTCTTCGGCGGTCCCTGGCAAAATGGTGGGTGGGGAACACGACCATGTTGCTTGTTCAGGCCGGATGGGGTTGAAGCAGATCGGGCAGTCGGTAAAGGGGGGCGTGCGTAGAGCATGTGTGAGGGTCGAGGTCAGGTCGTCGCCAGGGGGTTCTCGAGGTCGTCGTAGAGCCCTTGGCCTGCGTTTCTCTGCAGGAGGGGGCCCAGGCTGCGTCTGGGATTCTGCCGTTTCGGTGAGCGTCGCCTTGAATCTATCTCGGCGAGATGGGCGGGGTGGGTGGGACGGCGCTGGCTCATCGATGGGCTGCCCGGATCCGGGTGGGCGTTGTTGTGGTCTTGGGGGCGGCCGCGCGCCATGTGTGGGCATCCCTTGTTGGGTATCTGGAAGAGGACCAGACCGCGGTGCATCTGGAGCAGCGCTGGCAAGATCTGCGCCAGAGGGACCGCCATGTCCTCTCGCCGGTCGTGGCCTGCCTCTACCCCTACTTCTACCACCTTGGTGGTACCGCGAGCGACGTTGTTGTTGTGGGGAATTGTCAGGTTGATCCATTGGTGGACAGTGAAAGTGAGGTTTCTGATGCGGAAACACCCATCAATTTTATGATGAACCGTTGCGATGACTCAGAGTCTATGCACGGCACCGCCATGACTCGAGATGACATCTACAATGCTAACGACTCGGAAAAATGACCCATCTAATGCCCTCGTACAGCCCACGCAGATCTAATCCTATCCGTTCCCCATCACCCACCAACACATGGCCTCGCGCACTCTCTACAACCTCGCAATCAGCGCCAACCAGCGCAAGAGAGGGTCAGGACGAACTCTCAGATTCGACCGCCGCCCGCTTGTCCCGTTTCTCCTTCAGCGCACGTTCCATCTCTTCAAACGCATCGAGCACAGCGCCCTTGGATTTCTCCGGCATGGTGTGGTTTGTATTGCCAGTGCGAATATGGGCAGGCCATTCGGTCTCGGGTATGTGTCGAGCAGACAGGGCGGCACGCAGCGCCGTCACAGCGTCCTTGTACTCAACGAGCGCCTCTTCGTACAAGTCGTACACACACACGGCACATCCCGACATGCAGCACTCTACGGTCGGGTGAGACACATCAGCCTAAGAGAGAAAATTCAAAGACGGCCGACGAACCATCGTCTGCAGGGACCCGGGGTTCTTGGGGTATGACAAAACCAGCAATGGTATCAGGGGTTGTGGACGGAACGAATCCGTCGGGCTGCCCGGCTGAGTTCTCGGAGCCTTGAGAGTGCACCAAGACGTGTGGAACACGCTCGGGTTTAGCCCGGGTCGCGATTTCGAGTCTGCGGTAGCGTTCTGTGAGATTCCGACCTCGCCGTGGGATGCAGGCGCTGTTAGATGTGAGCCGAACGTGGCGCACGAGAGGACGACATCGCGAGGGAGACAGCGGCATGCATATGCATGGCAGAGACTGACAGTGTCAGCCAGTTTTGGCTGCGGGCCGGAAAGAGCTGTGCTGTCTCACGAACATGTGATGGGCGATAGGCTGATACTCCGCCATGGATTCACTGCTTGCGTTCTGCGTCATCGTTCTCTTCTACACGCATACTTATCCAGTTGCCGTTATATCTCCTCCGATCCGTGGGTGGGCCGCTCCGTTACCACTGTCACACGCGCCAACGATGATATTAAATACTACTTGTTGACCGCGATGGGCTCGAGACACCAAAGACGTGGAGTTTATCGGAGCCATTCCCGTGACCATTATGACGAACTCGATCAACTTCAGACTAGATATAATATATCGGGTGGTATAAAAACGGTACACTGGCACCTAGTTGCCCTGGCTTTCTCCTACCTCCAGGGCGCTCATAGCTATAGCAAAGAACTTAGTCATTCCCTACTGTCCTCAGCACAATTTTGACCTACCGCATTTCAGGAACGATGCTTCATTTTTCTAGGATGGTCCAAATGACACTCCCGGATATGTCGAACAAAGCTTTTCCGCATGAGTGTTTTGTGACACCCAGGCCACTGGCAGGAAACCAGCTCTTCTTCGTTGATCCTCCTGATGTTATGAGTCTTCCGGAAGTGTGCGGGAACGGTCTTGCATGTCAACTGAGCGCCGCAAGTCACAGAGTTACCCGCCCCTGGCCACTGACAAGACCCTGTCGTCGAGCATGAGTGATTGGTCTCTGTCGTGGTTGTAAGAGGATGTCCTTCGGCCACTTGTGCAGGGCTAGGCATAGCGTAATTCTGCGATGAAATCCATCCGCCCGTCATATACACAATCAAAGGGATCGTATAACATACTGCCGCAGGAACTAGCCCGTTGACCGTGTCGTGATTAGGGGTCCCAAATAATATCTCCATTTCACGGCGCAGTGCACGTTGGTATGGAGATATGCGCCCTGAGGCAGCCATGTCGGCAGGCACGGAATACCATTGCAGACACATCTCAGTCAACGGTGCTTCCGCAAGTTTATCTGTACGGGGGCGATCTTCGGTAGTAATGCCACCCTGCAGATGGTGCTCGTCCGAGATATCCATGAAAGCCGGGTCTGCAAACGCACAGAAGAGAGGAGTATAACTGGGCGTGGACACGGTGAGCATTTGCGCCGATCTCTCTTTTATCTCCCGTGCTGGTGGCCCCCATCAAAACGGTTCCTGTCATTAGCTCCAAGTTGACAATACCAGCATGGTCTGATCCGAGACGGAGCCAACGTAACGACGGAGCCAAGTTACGTTGGAAAAAATCCCCTCCATGGTTCCTTGGGGGGGGGCGGGGGCGAATCATGATGCTTCTACGTTTACCGGGGTGACACTACAATTTGGAAATGCAGCAGGTCTTGGCACTGCCGTTCTTATAGCTTCTCGAATGCTATGCGGGTCGATGGCTCAGCCTGCAACGATCACATTGCAATAGCGCGTCTCGACATGCCCGGGGTCGAAATGGGATGGAGCCACACTGGTGTTGAACTTTGACAAGAACGCGGCGTCATACTGATTGAAATCGGAACCGGCAAATTTCCGCGTGAGTTGGTGTTATCGGTGATGGTCGGACGAAGAAGGTACGTGTCAATGCCCCCTCCAAAATTTGCCCAACAGTCCCTAAAGGGGGAACGACGCACCTCTCAAACTCCTCCATGCCACATGGAGGTGCCGCACTAAAAGCACCAAGAAGACGGCTCAAAAGCACCAAAAACAAGCTGAAAGGCGAGAATAGACCGCCGGGCAACGGCATATAACGTCGAGGGCGTACATCTTGCTTGCAAGGTTCTCTGGCATGTCAGCTCCTATCATACTTGTACCCGGACGTACCCGAACAGCAACGCCAAACTTCACCGGGAGCGACCAGAACGCTACCACCTGTTATTTTCAGCCTCCTGTGGTCAAAGTGTCGCGAAATGCGTATGTTCTGCAAGCAACTTGGGCCCGTGACGGTTGGCAGTGACGCCGAGTGGACGTAACGGAATGGAAGCTCGATCAATTCACGATCAATTAGTCAAGCGGGATGACTCCGAAGGTGTATGTATACGTATGTTTACAGTAAGTCGGCTGGACTCACAGCTATGAAATGTGGCGAATCACATATAGCATTATTAGCGGTCCGAATCAGTGAAGACACAAATAAGTTATAACTTTACAGGCTTACAGCATCAAAAAGATTTAAAGTGATGAGAATCGGGGTGCTCAACTTGAAGCTGCCACTGCTGTCATGTCGAAGTTTAGACCCTAGCGTGCCTGGTAAAGGCCAACACCGCCTCTGCACCGAGATCTCGGCTTCCCAAACTTTATGGGCATACTAATCAGGAGGACGGTGAATCACGTTACCGCTTTCGTACGCCATTCGAGAGACATGATTGGAGGAGAGGTCAGCGAAAAAGGAAATTTAGGGTCGCTTATTGGTAGCCGACAGCTAGTGCTTTCAAACTGGTACCATACTGGTTGCTACCAACTTTTGAATTTACTGATGGGCTATTCACCAAGGACGGGCCCTTTTTTTTTTCTTTTCACACACACAAAGGTGTTTCGCAAGCCACTTCCACGGGCTGCCAATCGGCGTAAAATTTAGTCTATGCGTGAGAGTGCGAGGTGGCGCCGTCTCGTCTTCTTCTCTCTCCACTGCCTCCTCGCACCCGTTCCTGCGAGCAGCCCAACGGCTGCTCCTTTTTCGCCCCGCCCGCCGTTCCCTCTCACAGCACGAGTCTTCCTCCGGTTTTCCACCCTCCTTCAACTCGCTCGACGCGCACACTCGTGACTCCCTCACGTGCGGCAAGTCGATCTGTTCGGTGCCCAGCCTGCCTTACAGCTCGCCTCGCCGCCCGGGATCGCAGCGTGGCTTCGCGCCGGCGGCCCCCCGACCCCCAACCTTTGTTACCCGTCATCATGTATTTAGTCACTCCCGTAGTCACTGACATACACTCTTTCACCCCGCATCGCGCCGGATTCTTCCCCCACAAGTCCCCGTAGCCATCGTAAGGCATAGGATGGTCCTGCTCACTTGGCAGGTGCCGCAGATCAGTCTCGACTTGGACCAGACGTTCACCTCAGGAAACCTCCAGAGATCAAAACCCTTCAATTGTTGTAATCAATCCCGAGCATAGGATCCTAAGACCTCTGGTCGTGACTCGACTACTAGTGCTCGACCCTCGACGCGGGTGCCACTTCAGCACCAATCACCGATGATCAACGCGCCGATCAGAGCACAGAGGCCGGCGACCGCACGGTGAGTAATTTCCCACATTTATCTATATGGTTTGAAATGATCGCTGATGGGCCAAGATAGCCCTTAGACAAACCCTGCCGCCGTTTACGCTGCGGTGAAACACAGCGTTCGCGAGTGGAGAACCCACGAATGGGAATGCCATCGATTCGGGTGCGCCAGTCCTAATGTGAGACTCATCATATTCCACCTGTGTTAGCCGTAACAAAGCCTGTAGTCCGTCCGGTTTCTCTGCCACTATTTATTATTTTGATCTACGCATTCTTTGAATTCAAGGGTATATTGAGTGATTGAAATAGCTCGTTTTGAGTGCCTCGGGGAGCTGAGCGACATCGACCAAGTGGTTTCGAGGTAGAGGGCTATTCTTGACCTCACCTGATTTTCACCCCGACAAACCAGCCTGTGATGACTCGGAGTCCCGAGTCTTTCGGTGCGTCATGTTGTGTTGGTATGCATGTGCAGTTGATTCGTCATCGGCGGTCCTAGCAGACCCCCAGGGACCCAGTGTCGCCCATTTTTTGGTACCCGACTGGGCCAGATTTTTACTTTCTTCCCATGATGCCGCGATGCTAGGCTGGCTTGTTCGACATGCAGTATTCAGAACCCGATCACGAAGTATGTATTCGCTTTCGTCATTTCATCATACGTTCCCACTCTGAATTAGCCATGCCGCCCTCTCCAACGGTTATCTCCGCTCGCTAGATGTTCCTCAAAAGACCAATCACGGCTTTCGGGTGTGCACTGGCACAGAGCTGGAAAACACCATTCATTCTGTAATGCCCCACCCCAGATCCGAGCCGTGCCAAATTATGGGTTGTTTAGCTGTGATGCTTGAGGAACAAACAGCAAGCAGAGGAAACTGAGGTAGGTAGAATTGTTAGTGACTGCCAGTAACACATGTGGTATTATATATTTCCTTTGGTGGCTGTCCTCCATGCAAAAGTCTCTGACTCTCTGCAGCTTGCTACATACTGGGATAACTCAACAAACCATGCTTGTCACATTACAGCAGTTTTCATTATTTTGTGGAAAGTTGTTTTTGATTTCGATGTTCACTTAGTAGCCAAACAAGGACCCCGAGAGCCCTTGAGTGAGCATACCTGCTTCAACAGGTTTTCCACTGGCATGCCACGGTCCACCATGTCCTCACCATCTGAGGTCTTCTACTCAACACACATCCAAGTCTGCCTACAAGCAAAAAGGTAGCATGTGAGAAATGTTATCATGAGGGTGGTAGAAGTCCAGCAGACCGCCAATGTGACCTGAATCATGATGCAGATGATGTGGGTGGCTCTCATCTCAACCAGTGGGACTATCAACTCTTTTACAAATGCAACACCCAGAATTTGTGGCTCTCTGTCCCACAGTGTCACAGTGTTGACAATGATGTAATGAATTCTTCTCAGTACTAGTAGTACATTTTTTTCCAACTCGTACCCAGAGGCTTTGAAATAAGCTGGCGCCCTCACAAGCACTCTCAGGGTCCTTGTTTGGCTACTAAGCGAACATCGAAATCAAAAACAACTTTCCACAGAATAATGAAAACCACTGTAAAAGGGTAGGGGATTCTGCAAAAACTATGTGGATTTGAAGGATCCAAGCTTATCGGTCATCTGCCATGTTTGTAACATTATCGGTTGAGGCTTGTGATTCGAAGATGCGGCACGGCCAGTGTATGACGGAAAAGTCCTATGTATGGTGAGACAACAAATTTGCCGTTTCGTGTCGTGATTTCTGACGAAAGACATGTTACGTGACCATGGTTTCATAAGATGGTGGTGAATCTGCCGCAAGTTGAACCGAAATACCTGATCAAAATACTATTATTAAAAGCCAATTTGAACGTTCCAAGAGAACTTCTAGAAGTCGGGCAAATACTTGCCCTGATCATATGAATGATCGGAAGTCGGTGGGCCCATTTTACTTGCGGCGGAGTGCGAGGGGCCCCGGAAATGACTCAGGCGATCTCATTTCCCCGTCCTCGTGCCATGGACTTGGCTGAACTCCGCGAGTCAGACGGCGATGGTCAATAAGAAACCGTCCGACGAGGCCGTCCATATTGCTGCGGGCCACGGGTTACGGAGGTGTCTGAATTGATGCTACTCGGATGCGGTCGATCTCAGCGATCGCATTGCACCATACGTGGGGAAGGTGTAGTACGAGTAGGAGCTTATTGGGAGGCCTCACGGGCGCGCAGGATGCAGTTCGACGTCTTCGGATTAATACTGTGTCATTCGACGCTTGTCGACCAACCCTGGCGATGGCCTGGCCCATCCCCAGGATTCTGTTGCACCCTGATTCTCCAGGGTCTACTGGCGTGGTCTGGATGGCTAGACGACAACTCTTCATAAGAACGCCGAACCTGAAACGGTTTGCCATAGACAATCGAGCATCCAAGTGGAATATGCGTGCAGGAGAGAATGATGGTGCAGAATGCGAGTAGATGAAATCCCGGGTGCCTATGACACAGAAATAAATAAATAAAGCAATGGCCATACTGAATTTCCACGATGTCGGGCTGCGGCAGAACAAGAGATATGGTATAATGCAACGTACAGACAAACAAGATCGAGCAAGCCAGTATTACAATGACGGGACGTACCATGAACCAAACATTCACAGACCAACATGAATGAATGGTACCCACTCAACGAATGACGCGCTGTTATCTCGCAGGCGTCCAACGGCATTGTGCAGCGCCCTGTGCAGCCTCTCTATAATCTGGCATTGTACCAGCTCGGAAAAGCTCTTCGTAGACGTTCTTTGCCACATGCGGTGCAATGCGATCGCTAATCGACCACATCGTAGCAACGACTCCCCCGTAACCCGCAAACAACATTCCTGCAGCAACGTGGACTGCCTCGTCAGACAGTTTCTTGTCGCCCATCGCCGTTTGACATGCGGAGAGAAAGGCGAGCCCGCCACGAGGTCGTGACAACGAGATCATGTCCGACAGCTTCAAGCGGCGTTCATCCGCGAGACAGAGTCCGCTGTTGCCGGGGTTCATGGGATCTTGGACTCCGTGGCAAGCGAAATGCACCCAATCCGCATCCTTCATCAGGCCGAGTACTTCCTCCACCGTCCCGACAGAAGACTCTAGAAGGGTAGTTTGTGCTGGAGAGCCCCCAACGACCGTCCTGATGTGTTCCAACTCGATGTGCACGCCCGGAAGTCGTGATTGGCCATCTGAAGGTGGTTGGAGGACAGTTAGCATACGGAAATCACCGGTAGAGACGGTGTCCCGAAGGGGAAGCATGAGGCTGCTAAGAGAGGGGGCGTATGATGAAACGACAAAATCGAAAACTTTGTGTCCTGGTTCTGAATACTGGGTGCCATAAAGACCAGCGGCGTGGATGGGGAGAAATGTGAATGGCCCGGTCGGGCACCAAAAAATGCGTGACAGCTCCCCACGGGTCTGCTCGGGGATGTGGATGAGCGAATGACTTGCACATGCAACCAATACAAATTGACATACAGAAATACCCAGGACATCGAGGACTGGCTTGACAATGGCTCTCCACAGTGTGGATAAGATGGATTCCCAGCTGAGATCCTCTCGTGACGCAAGCTGCCCGGCTCTATCATCACAAGGTATACCACGAGCGGGCCCGAGTAAACGATCTAGAGTGTTCTGGAGCGTCACAGATTGTTTAATGGTGAAACTTGAAAGCGGGACATGAATTACGTTCTCCTTGTCAGCAAGGAGGATCAACGCGTCGCAACGGCTTTTCGCAGCGTTGAGGATGACCACTGGTCCGGAATGTGCCGAAGCACGAAGTTGAGAGAACTCCTTGTGGAGCAGGAATCGCTCGAAACCAGGGAGTTTGTGGACCTCCTGTAACATTTCATCTCTCTCAATCGCAAGTGCATGATGTCTGTCAGCTTCTTGCTCCAAAGTGACAGATGTACGATGTTCTGCACTGTGAGTCTGCTCCGATAGTGAGGATAAGGTTTGTTCGCGAATGGTACCGGCATGTCCTAATGCAGCAGACAGTTCCCGAAGTCTACGGGCATGCTCCGGATGGACAGACGACAATTCTTCATAGGAGCTGCGAAGCTGAAACAGCTCCCCCCAAACGATTGAGCGTCCTTGCTCGAGCCACTCCACAGCGGTTTCTGGATTACCCGAGTCGAGAGCTGCTGCTGCCGCCCCTCGCACTACATCAGTAGCACGTACAAGTTCACGGTAACGGTCTGTAAGGGGGAGGCCCATCCATGCGAGTTGAGGAAGGAGAGCAATGGCAACAGAATATGCATGAAGCAACGAATGATGCTGTAAAGCAAGAGCGAATGAAATCCATCTTTGTGATGCACGAAATCGATCAGTAGTGGGCCCCGTGGGAGCACAAGCAGCTTGAGAGTATAGTAGAATTGCCTCCTCAAGGTAGCTCGTCTCACCAAGAAGCTTGAAACAAGCCCAGAAGGACTGGGCGAGGCTTTCCAAGCGGGTGGCTCTGTGGGGGTGACCTTCAGGGGTAAGATTAACTGCGACCTTCTGCCTCGAAATTGCTTCCTCAAGATCACTTAGTCCACCAAGACGCTCAAAGCGAGCGAAGAAACAGAGGCCGAGGTTGTTCAAACGACGAGGTTTGTCGGGGTGACCATCAGAGGTGAGATCATCGGCATCTTTGTGGCTCGAAGTCGCTTGCGCGAGGTCGCTCAACTCGCCGAGACATCTGAAACGGGTGAGGAAAGAGTTTCCGAGGTTCTCCAGATGGCCAAGTTTGTTGGGGTGACCTTCAGGGGTGAGGTCAACAGCGCCCCTCTGCATTGAAATCGCTTGCTCGAGGTCATCTAGCTCGCCCAGGCGATCAAAACGAGATCTGAAAGAGATACCAAGGTTGTTTAGGTAGGAGGGTGTGTTAGGGTGGCCATCAGAAGTGAGGCCAACGGCATCCTTCTGCCTCGAAATTGCGCGCACAAGGTCACTCAAATCGCCAAGGCGCTTGAAACGCTTGAGGTAGGAGTTGCCGAGGCCGTTCAGACGACCAGGTTTGTTGGGGTGACCATCAGGAGTGAGATCAACAGCATTCTGGAGTCTCGAGATCGCTTCGTCAAGGTTACTCAGGGTGCCAAGACGCTCGAAACGTGTGATGAAGGAATTGCCAAGGCCGTCTAAATAGGTGGGTTTCTCGGGGTGGTCGTCAGAGGTGAGGTCAACAGCTTCCTTATGCCTCCAAATCGCTTCCTCGAGGTCGCCCAATTCTCCGAATCTCCCAAAACGAATGAGACAGGAGTTTCCAAGGTTGTGCAGACGGCCCGGTTTGTCGGGGTGACCGTCAGAGGTGAGCTCAACAGCATCTCTCTGCATCAAAATCGCTTGTTCGAGATCACTCAGCTCGCCAAGACGCTGGAAACGAGTAAGGAAGGAGCTGCCAAGGTTATTCAGATGGCCAGGCTTCTCAGGATGACCATCGGGGGTGAGGTCAACAGCGTCCCTATGTCTCGAAATTGCTTGCTCGAGGTCACTTAGCTCGCCAAGGTGCTCGAAACGGACTCTAAGGGAATTGCCAAGGTTGATCAAGTGCCCGGGCTTCTCGGGGCGAGCGTCGGAGGTAAGATCAACGGCATTTCTGTGCCTTGAAATCGCTTCCTCGAGATCACTGAGCTCGCCGAGTCGCGAGAAGCGAACTGCAAGGGTGCTGCCGAGGGTATTTAGATAGGTGGGTTTCTCAGGGTCACCATCAGGGGTAAGAGAAACACCATCCCTGTGCCTCGAAATCGCTTGTGCAAGATCACCCAGCTCGCCGAGGTGCTCGAAACGAGCTCTAAGGGAGCTGCCAAGGTTAATTAGGTGGCGAGGTTGGTTGAGGTGACCATCGGGGGTGAAGTTAACAGCATCCTGGTGCCTTGCAATCGCTTCCTCAAGGTCATTCAAGTTGCCGAGACGCTCGAAACGGGCGAGGAAAGAGTTCCCGAGGTTGTGTATACGGACAAGTTTGTGGGGGTCACCATCTGAGGTGAGCTCAACAGCGTTCTTCAGCCTTGAGATCGCTTGCTCTAGATCGGTCACCTCGCCTAAGCGCTCGAAACGGGTGAGGAAGGAGATGCCGAGGCTGTGCAGATGGCCAGGTTCCCTGAGGTGGCCATCAATAGTAAGGTCAACAGCGTGCTTTTGCCTCGAGATTGCTTGCTCGAGATCGCTCAATTCGCCGACATGTTCAAAACGAGTGAACAAGAAGAGGCCGAGATTCCACAGAAATTCAGGTTTGTTGGGATGATCATCAGAGGCGAGGGTAACAGTGTTCATTTGCCTCGAAATTGCTTGCTCTAGATCGCTCAGTTCACCGAGGCGTACGAAACGAACGAACAAGGAGAGGCCGAGGTAGTGCAGACGACTAGGTTTCTCGGGGTGACCATCAGAGGTGAGATCTACAGCATCCCTATGCCTCAAAATCGCTTCCTCGATGTCACTAAGCTCCCCAAGGCGGTCGAAACGAACTCTGAAGGAGCGGCCGAGATTTTCCAGATGGCGAGGTTTGTTGGGGTGGTCATCAGAGATAAGAGTATTAGCAGCCTTCTGCCTCGAAATCGCTTGCTCGAGGTCGCTTAAGTCTCCGAGGCGTTCGAAGCGAGCACTTAAGGAGAGGCTGAGGTTATACAGACAGCCAGATTTGTTGGGGTGACCATCAGGGGTGAGGTCAACCGCGTCCTTCTGCCTCGAAATCGCTTGCTCGAGATCTTCCAGTTTGTCGAGCCTCTCGAAACGACTGAAGAAGCAGAGACCAAGGTTATCCTGATAGCGAGGTTTCTCGGGGTGACCGTCAGCAGTGAGGGTAACAGCGTCCTTCAGCATCAAAATCGCTTGCTCGAGGTCGCTCAGTTCGCCGAGGCGATTAAAACGAGTTCTGAGGGAGAGGCCAAGATTGGCCAAACGTCCTTGTCTGCCGGTATCACAACCAGGGGAAAGGTCAACAGCTTCCTTGTACCGCGAAATTGCTTCCTCGAGGTCGCTCAGTTCTCCAAGAGCCTTGAAACGAGCAAGAAAAGAATTGCCGAGGTTGTTCAGCCGGCGAGGCTTGTCGTGGTGACCATCATGGGTGAGGACAACAGCGTCCTGGTGCCTCGAAATGGCCTTCTCGAGGTCACTCAGTTGGCCGAGGCAATCAAAGCGAGTGAGGAATGTGCTGGCGAGGTCGTTCAGACGACCAGGCTTCTCGGGGTGACCTTCAGAGGTGAGGTCAACAGCGGCGCTCTGCCTCGAAATTGCCTGCTCGAGGTCACTGAGATCACCTAGTCCCCGGAAACGTGTTCTGAAGGAGTTGCCGAGGCTATGCAGATATCCAGGTTTGCTAGGATGATCGTCAGGAGTGAGATCAACAGCTTCCCTATGCCTCGAAAGCGCCTCCTCGAGGTCACTCAGCTCGCCGATGCACTCAAAACGAGCGAGGAAGAAGTTTCCGAGATTGTTCAGACGACCGGGTTTGTCGGGGTGACCATCAGGGGTGAGGTTAACAGCGTCTTTCTGCCTCGAAATTGCTTGCGTGAGGTCATTCAGTTCGCCGACGCGCCCGAAACGCATGGAGAGGCAGAGGCCGAGATTGTTTAAACAAGTGGGTTTCTCAGGGTGTCCATCAGGAATAAGGCCAAGAGCATCTTTGTGCCTCGAAATCGCTTGCTCGAGGTCATTCAACTCGCCGAGGCGCTTGAATCTATACGATAACGCCACACCGAGATTCGTTATCCCTAAAAGGTACCGATGATCCGAAACTGAAATAGACTGGATAGATGCCTCCAAAACTGAGATTGCTTGTTGGAGGTCGCCCAAATGACCAAACTGTCTGAAGCGGAGCAACAAGTGGGTACTCAAAGTCCATGGGTCCTCTGTTAAGCCCGAAGGCGATTCCTGGCCATTTGCCTCCACAAGGCTCCTTTTCCGTCCGGCGCGCATCTCGAGCAAAGAGACCACAGCTCGCCTCTCGTGACTTCCTGCAGAGGTGAGATCCATGGCTTCGTACAAAAACACCTCAGCCTGTGCTGCGTCGGTTTTATGCTGCCTCTTCGCGAATCGCGCGAAGTGTACAACGGCCAGTTGGATCAATGTAGAGGGTCGGTCAGGGTGGCCGACAGGACGGGCAGCAAGTGCATCGCGATACAGTGTAAGTGGCAATTCGAGGTCTGGATCAGTGTCGTCGACCCGACGGTAGATGAATTTTGCCATCGCCAAGTTTGACTGAGCAGCCGCTCGACATGGATGGTCCAACGGGCAAATATTGAGCGCCCGCTCAAAATGTTCAATAGAACATTCGAGGGCCACTCTTTCCTTGCTCTTTCGGTAAAGCGAAAGGGCACCGTGACCTTGGTTTGTCACATCTTCTAGCTGGTCTCGACATCCTGTGGTTGACTGTGGGTGGACAATGACTAACAAGTACATGCGATGTTGACACAGCTCGCATACTTACACGATGAGGGTCAAGGATCCTGGACGCTGGCGAATCAATGCCCTTGCGCTTCCGCCGATTGACAGTCACCAAGATAGATGAACACGGAGACACGATCTCCTCATCATTTGGGCAGAAGTTAAATGCTATCATGGTGTGAGAGCGCAAGCCCGTATAAAAAACTCTGTCTTACTCACGAAGATCATTAGTGCTGCAGTCCAGTAGTTGTTTCACGGTAATAGTCAACTTTCGCAGCTGTTCCCCAACACCCAACATGGGCTGAAATTCAAAAGACGCATAGATCCCAAAACAAATGGTGGCAGAAAGATCAGACGGACTGCGACCGCTGTTAGGATTGCTGCGGTTGGAAGATGGGAAGTCTCACATTGGGATCGGCCCAGCCCATTCGATGACATCGTCAGTCAATGAGACACGCTGGTTTTTAGTTCTCCACTCTTGACCACTGTGCTGCACTGCAGTATAAAACCCGGCAGGGAGCCGTCCAAGAGCAACATCAATGTTTGTCGCTCGGATACCTACCTTAGCATTAGCAATCTTTGCGAGCTGTGCAGACAAATATATTGCGTACTCGTAATAACCATTGCTTCGTGCTCGTCGGCCCACGTTGCAGGCCCCAAGGAAGAGGGCACGCCCCGCGACTTGCTCCCCAAAACCACGCTTTTCATGGTTTCCTGGTTTCTGCTCCGCTGATTCGGGGTTGGTGCTAGGGACATCCAGAGGCTGTACGCTGTCCTGCTAGATGGGTCAGCTGGCAAACCAGGAGCTAGGTCTCGCAACCTACAGTCAGGGTACTGGACGAGCTTGATTCAGATCGTAGTCGTTGATTTTTGGAGCTTGCACTGCTGGCCATCGGTGTTGAGGGTGGAGATAAAGACGTAGACAGCGAGGACCCAGGGTGGAGCACTTTTACGTGCATACTCGCCTCTACAGGAAGAGGGGCAGTGCTGCCAGAAAAATACAGCGTCCAATTAAAAGCAACCAGTAGACTGATTACATAACCGGCTTTAGAGCAATCCAGTACGGTACCCAGCACCGTGGAGCTGGATATCGCCAACTTGAGAACCCGTCTCTGTCGACTCGAATGTGACGATTCATATTCAACAGCGGAATACAATCACTTTGAACCTATTCGTACAAATCATGCAAGACTCATCTCCGCGCGTACATCCACTTCATTTCTCCACAGAGAGCCATGCGCCTGCTGACTAAGCACCATTGGGCTGTTACTCCAGCCTCGAGGTCAGTCACAGCGTCCGTAGTCTACTTCCTCGTCCCCACAACGAGCCTTGCGATGAAGGGATACCTTGCTTTCCCACCTCCCACCTCCATCCAGAGCACTCCAGCACAACCGTCAAAAATGGTAGAGCCCACCAGCGCGTGTGCCACATGGAGTAATCGCCAGGGCGGTCACGACACAGGACAGCCCGAAGACGGTGGGAACGCGGGGCAGGCAATGGAACTGGAAAGGAAAAAAAGGCAGGAGTGCGAACGTGTGCTGGGTGAGCGCAGCGAGGTCGAGTGGGTACGTGCTGGCGGCGTTCTTCGAGACGCGTTTGGCAGGCGGGACAAGGCGCGCACGGAGCGGATACGCCAGGAACTGGAAGGTGCAGGACATGGAGAGGGAGAGGATGGCGAGGTGGGAGGCGTATGAGGCGCGTTGGCGCGCGATGCAGTCGTCTACGGCACCGATCGCGTTCGCCGAATTTCCGTGGCCACTGAAGGAGCGCGTGTCGAGCCGCGATCTCAGCGCGCTCACGCGAGGAACCGTGTCCGAGTTTCTCTTCGAGAACCTGGCGATCAGGACCAATGGAACGACGAAAAGGGAGAGGATACGGAGTTCGTTGCTTCGTTGGCATCCGGACAAGATGTCACTTGTGCTCAGCCGTGTGGCACCCGACGATTTGGAGCTCGTACGGGAAGGGATCCATGTCGTGTTTGGCATTCTCAAGGCGTTGCAAGACAAGGAACGGACAGGGACTCTCTAGCGAAGTGGCATCTGTAGAATCGCCGCTGGCGGTAAGGACTATTTTCATCTGGGAGATCAGTAACATCTATATGTGAATATTATATCAGGACCGTCCCTACTCCCAATCTAGTGAGTCTCCAGACGCAATATTAATGTTCCAAGACTCGTCGGCGCTCGGACACGTGCCGGGAACCTCAATTTATCAGAACATTGCTGAATTCTGTGTCCGCTATGTAGTATCTCGCTCATGGGCGATGATCAGGATCACAACAAGTCAGATACAGAGAGTTGTCTCCCTGGCATCGACCAGAACGCGTTGTCGCCCACGCTGCTGCTCTGGGGTGCAGGACAATCATTACCTTGCTGGAAGCAGGGTCATTTGGTGCGGCTTTCGTCTGCCAAACGTCAACAGCAACAAATAAACTCCTACATATTCACGGGGTGTACAATGCTCATCCGTGCCATTTTCCGGTCTTCTTGTCCAGCAAGGTCCCTGTCGGCAACGCCGACCCTAGTGATGAAACGTGGAGTCACACTCGACGTAATCAGTCACGCACAACTCTGGCCACTTGCGCTGAAAACAATGGTCGTGTCTGAAATTCTCGATAACATACCAAGTATTTTCCATGGCCAACCAGATACATTAAGTAAATCTCATCCAAAGTTATATGTATACGCCCTTGACGTCGAGGCCAACAGGCGCATACTTCAACAGGCGCCGTGAGAGATGATGGGACCAGGAGTAAGTGCTTCGCAGTTACAACAACTTGTTTAAGCGTGTCCTTGCACGTCGCGATCCTGTACTCGCAGTGACTGAACAGTCCGCATACTTCAAATTGTGCCCATCCAAGGCACCGAAACCCGTGTTAATGCCGCAGGTACATGGTCACATACATATGTACGTCCATGAATGTGAAAGGGTACAGCTCGATGACACGCATCGGTAGTCGGGAAAGACTGATTGTTATGGAGCACACGTTCCCCCGTCCGGGTGGTATCATTCAAGTTCCCACCCGGTGTACCGGGAGGTCTGGCAAGGGAGTCCCCGTAGGGAGTGGCGGGAGTCCTAGTGGCTGGAGTCCTCGTAGGTCATAGTCCTGTGTGTCTGTACTTAGTCATCATCCATCCTTACTTCCTTCCATCCACGTCCTGCAGGCAGGAGTAGCGCATCCCGGTGACCCCGGTCCAACGTCTCTAGCGATGCTCTGCGGCCTATGTCTATCACAAATTTCAAAAGTACACGCAATCAAGATATTTTTACATGCAAGCGACGTATACCGTGCCAAGAGCGTTCTGTGAGGTTCCGCAATCAAATAGTAGAGACGAGCAGAAACAACAACAAAACTGTCACAAGTCGTCACGAAGCGTCAAGAAGAGCACCCGTTGGTTATGCGTTAAAATCATCATCTTGTGTTCAAAGCCCAAAACTGCGGATTGTCTGGCAGCGGCCGTAAATGTTGTGGGAGCCAAAACAACCGCTTGTCCTCCTTGCACACCCATCCGTCTTTTCGTATCACATACGGGCTCCTGAACAGACCGTCGAACGCCTGATCCTCGTATTTGGAGATCAGATGTGGAAGGGATGGGGGGGCGTCTTGAATTTCCCCTTTTGTTGGCTGATCCGACAAGGCGTCCCCGGATTGTGATGTATTCGATGTCTCTTGTTGGTCACAGACGGGGCAAGACGCGTGGTTTGCTTCTCCTTCTCCGGGCGGAAACAGCTGTGCGGGCACAGTCCAAAAGGATACATCGTTGTCACCCGTCTTGCAAATCAGTCTAGGTGGATCTTGCGAAAACTGGACGAACTGAACGGTCTGCGTGAACGCAATTCCACAAGGGCAAACCGTGTGCGATGCCGATGTCAAAAGAGAGACGAGGCGAACCGTCCCGTCTTCGTGTGCAATGACAACTATGTTACCCTGCGGTGCAAAACTCACCGCTGTAGCGGGAGAATGGAACTCTTCGTGGGTGATGGTCGCTTTGCACGCCCCAGAAGACGGATCCCAAAGCTGTACAACCCCCTGCTCGGAACCGCTCAACAACGTCATTGAATCGCCGGAAAAGTCTAACGCGGTGAAGGAGTCCCCCGCCACGTCCATCTCCTTCTTGGTCCGCTTTCCAACGTCGCACACCGTGACGGCACCTTCGTGACCACACCCGATGAAGTTGCCACCGGGAGAGATACAAAACACTTGGACTTTTTTTATTCCCGAAAAACGGACCTTTTGCGTTTCCGTCGTAGATTCATACACGCGGACCGTATTCTTGTTCTGGCGTTCCCAGATATCGGACATGGACCATGCAAAGGTACTCGAGTCAGCTGAGAAAATGGGCTTTGGCACGTCGTCCGTGCGTGCGTAGTCGGCAATGCCAAAGTCGACTTTAGAGAGAGGTTGGAATTGACCGTTGGTGAGGTACCACGGCACTGCACTGTTAACGAGGAACCGGGCCCCATTTGGAGAGGCCACCACAGTCGTCGCGGAGCGGAGCGGGACGGCAAGATCCCGCCCCACTTCTTCGACCCACGTTCTGGACGGTACAGTGGTATCCAGAATGTCCAGCGAACCAACAGAGTTCACAGCTGCAACACGAGTACCATCCGGTGACAACGCGAGCGCCGACAGGTGAGCTCGTGATCCATGTATGGAAGGTCTGTCCACCTCTGACCCAAACGGTACACACCACGTTTCGGAGAGATACGAGAACGAAAAGGAGGGCAACTGTGACGAGTAGGCGACCAAGAGTTCCTCCTCCGTCAACCCGTTCCAATTCGGCTCGAACGCCTTCCTCAGCAGGAATGCAGGAACCCCGCGCCCAATCACTTTGGCTTGCCAAATTGGTGCGTTACCCATCAAGGACTGAATATGTTGCCCCCAGTCCCAGATGGACACGTCAGAGAACGACCTGCGAAAGGAAACGCTGCTGGCGAGGACTGTTCCGGCCGAGGCAGAGAGAAACCGTTTGTCGTCGTCAAAGAAGTGTACTGAGCGAACAAGATTCTTGTGCCCTTTGGAAAGCGTACGCGTACAGCTCCCAGACAGAACGTCCCAGACCTTGATTGTCTTGTCTCGCGAGCCGGTTACGACCATGGTCCCATCACGAGAAACATTCAAGGCGGTGATTCCCGCACGATGACCCATCATTCCACGAGCCACTTTGCCTGCATGGACATCCCAGAGAATGAGCAAGTTATCTTCCGACCCCGAGCACAAACGCTGGGAGTCTGGCATGAAAGTGAGCACTGTAACCGGCCCCTCGTGAGCGACCAGCTTGTGCAAGCGCTGCGCCGACTCGAGTGACCACAGCTGGATCGTGTGATCCAGTGCACCGGAGGCAAGCAGAACGCTGTCAGGAGAGAACTCGAGACACGTGATCTTGTCCGTGTGCGCGCCAACGTCCTTGAGGTGCTCTCGACCCAGATTGGGGTCCCAGACCGCAACCATGCCATCTGTGAATGCAGCTGCAACGAAGGCCCCAGAAGCAGAGAAACTAACCAAAGAGGATGACCCATTGTCTCCTAAGCTGGCCACGTTCCCTCCCGTGACAACATTCCACAGCCGGACCCCTTGATCGCCGGCTGTAGCGACGACGCTCCCGTTGGGCGAGAAAGCAACGGAGGTGACAGAACCGAGATCGATTCCATATTGATAAGCCTGCCATTCGTCGTCCTGACCCTGGTGGATCGTGCAGGAACCCCCTGCATCGTGCTTAAAGTTGGCATAGAGCGCGCTGGACGATGGAATAAAGGTAATCGCCGTATGGTAAACGTGTGGTGCGCTCTGAGATATGGGCTGCCTGTAAAGCAACATAAGGCGTTCGGCCTCTTCGATCAGCGTAGCCGTCTGTTTCGGAACGGGAGCTAGCAACTAATCGAGTTCAGACAGGAAAGTGGTGGAAGAAACGAAAGTGACTCACCTTGAGCCAGTTGAGCGCGCCACGCAACATTATGATCGCCTTCTCTACATCGCCGAAAATACTAGCTGTCTCAATCCAGTACAAGAGAGTCCTACTGCAAAATTCCTGCATCGTGTCCAGGAGCGACTCGTACACACCACCTTGACTCGGGAGCTGAGTGAGGTGGTGCGACCAATATCGACACGCATACAGCAACGCTTCGTCATGGGCTACCCGTCGGCGCTCTGGAAGGTCCTCGATGTCACGAATCAACTTGGATGGGTCATCGAGTCCACACATGTTGCGCTTCAATGATCTGACCATGGTCTTGAAGCAAAGCTGAGCCATGAGTCGATGATAGATCACGGGATCGATGGCATACCTTCGCGACCTTTGTGGGGAGACCAAGAAGTCGCGAAAGGATGCATGATAGAACTGGATGGGTTGCTCGCCATTCTCTGATGACAACTACACCGAGCCCAGTGCAGGGATGACAATCCTGGCATCTACATCTGGTCGATCCAGCAGCCGGTGCAGCGCCGGAACAGTCATCGGGACGGACAAGCAATACACGATGCCGAGGATGAGACGAACAATGTCGGGATCTGGGAAAGTAGACACTGCATCCAGATATAGAGTGTCTAGCTCAGCGTAGGTAGTGTCGCGGGATGGCTTATCGTCCAAGATAACTTGGAGACGCTGAGCGGGATTGTGCAACCTATCTCCCACGAACTTGACTACCGTCAATGCAAATATAAAGAGGCCCGATGCCTTCTCCACGATCAGGTTGAGATCTTTTGGAGATGGCCATGGCGCGTTGGGCATGACTTGCGAATGCTCTTGGTAAACTTGGTTCAGTGCATGCTGCAAGAATCTTCGAATGTCGTCCTCCACGTTGAAGGACTCGATTTCCAAGGTAAGCGTGATTGACGCGACATCCTGCTGGCGAAAGTGAGCTTGGAGCCAGGGCTCAGGGCGACTTGTTATCAAAAGACCCAAGGGTAGGGGTGAATTGCGGACGAGTTGGATCAAAAGGGACACCAGCTCCACAACAAGCCGGGGGTCATCGCATTCGTCAAGGGCATCTACTACGATTAGAAACGACGACCCAGGTTGTTCGAGACCACTGGATAGAGGTTCCAACAGCAGCTTTTGCATCTGCTCGCGAAGCACCTTGGAAGGAATCATGCTGTCCTGTTCCAAGGCGGCAAGGATAGCTGGACGAATCGCAGGAATGGAAAATAGAAACTGGGTGGCAATCGTCGGGAAGAAATGACGGGTAGTACGTCGTTCGATATCGCGCCGCGAAAAGAAGAAACTAGCCGCCAGACGTTTCTGAAGGGTAAACTTCTCCGCGATCGTCTGAGATATTGCTGATTTCCCAGAGCCAGGTCGACCGTTGACCCAACAGATGGGCTTATCATTGTCGTTCTCGCTTTCGCCGTGGATCCACAGCGTCAAGCGGTCGAGGAGCTGAACTCTAGTGCCTTCTAAGCATCGTGGCGCGGGATGGCGCTCCGCAGAATCGAATACAGCGCTGGGGGCACTAGCTTTGTGCAACGCCTCCAAGCCTAGTCATCAAAGTCGATGGATCAGAACAAACTGGAAAGGCGCTCAGGCGCGCTGACCTATTTGACTACTTTGCAATATCTGGTTTCCGTGTATGATCGTGTTTATCGTTTGGTTTCCCTGCACATTGGTGCGAGAGGTGAAATACTGATCACGATGTACTTCACTGAAGGTGGAATGGTTGGCGTCGATGTGTGAAGAATTATTGAACATGATGTTGGTTTTTGTGATGAGGGGCACCCAAGGCAGCCAGCCTCAAGCACCCCTTACTCAAGTTTCCAAATGGTGAAAGCGCATCGATTATTGCCCAATGGCAGTTGGCTGGAGAAAACTGTCTTGAAGTCGGATGCTGCCGAGCGAGCACGAATCGGAGTGGAATCACGGTCCACATTTTTTGGGGGGTGAATCCAGTGACTAGTAATGCTGAACATTATTCGTGCTTCACTTTTATTTACTCAAAAAACGCTTTCGATGTATGCATGTACAAGAGAGAGAAAATGGCCCAGAGACTACACCATGCGGCCAGTGAGAGATAAATTTTCCTTTTTCGGACAATGCGGTGTGTTTATTACTTGCAGGCTCCTCAGGGGGCGGCCTTGCCTTCCTCTTGTCTCGTACGTTCAAGACTGGAGGTATGTACTAACTGTACTCATACTGTACTGACATAGGTCCCTATTTCCAACTCTTCTCCGCCCATCAATTCAAGTGGTTCAACGAGACCGAGGCAGTGAAAATGCGGGATCAGAACACTTTTGGCGTAAACTTCCTACCACTTTCTTTGAGCACGTGCTTGACAACCTTCATCGCTTGCAGAACCCGTTCTTCTTCAAATCGGCGCCCGATCACTTGCACGCCGACCGGTAAGCCATGCATCGCTTCTGCATCATAGACAGAATACGCGTTTTTTCCGATGACGCCCATCCGTTTGTATTCTTGACTCTGTTGGAAATCTTTCGGCAGCGCATCCGACTCTCCGTTCACAAAGGTCACCGGCAAAACCCCTGCAACACAGTCGACCTGTCACTCATGGTCAGACATACAGGGTGGCAGAAGCGAAGGGTCGGTGCGCACGATGTTACATATCATACCCACCGCAGCGGAGATCAACGTGACCTTCTCGGCTGTCCCTGTTGGTATCGCCGGCACGGGATGAGGTACTGTCAAGACGAAGTCCAAGCCCTCCGCCTCCCAGGCATCGTACCATCGCACTCGATATTCGTCCCGAGCGAGTACGAGCGCACGCTCTTCTGCGGCTGTCTTGGTGTGCAACGCCTCAATCAAAGATGCCCAGACTTCGTCTCCCGTTAGGAGGCGAGTGAGCATGGCAAGGATCTTCTTGGCGAACCATGGCAACTCCAAAAGAAACTTGGAGCCGCTCATGACAGCGTCCAACTTTTCATCTTTACGCAATTGTTTGAAAAGCCCAGCTCCTTTGGCGCGGTCGGAATCACGTGAAAAAAAGCAGGGTAACACTCACCCGCGTCCGAGAAACATAACTGCAAACCGATGCTGAAACCTTCTAAAATGGGTGGTGGGGTGCTGGAAAACGTTGGTAAGCATTGTCCACTCATGGCATGAGATGTAAATACTTACAAATTTACGACTTCGTGCCCTTGTTTCACCAGCGCATCCGAAACCCACTCCAAAGCACGACGACAAGCGGGAGTTGGTGGCATGACCCCTACCAAAAAATTCTTAGCCCTGACGTCAGTACAAATTTTGCACTCACCATCATCCCATACGATCCCCCATCGTAATTTCTTGTCTGAGAGGTCAACCTGCCTCCAGGGTAATGGAACACACTGCCACGTTGGGGGTTAGAGCGCATCCTTGGCAGGCACTATTGGTCTCACTGTGTGATCATAATTCCACGGCTCCATATCCACCACTCGCTTCCAGAATTCTTCCAAGTCGTCCAAGCGTCGTGCCATCGGCGAACATGAAGTATCGATAAAATCCTGACCGGGCAATGGCGGCAATGCACCCCGGCTCGGAAACCTGCCGATGGTCGACCGCATAGCGTATATCCCGCAACAGTGGGCAGGCCACCGGACACTTCCCCCGATATCCGTACCGATCTCGATAAGGCTACCGCGACAGGCCAAAAGAGCGGCACCGCCACCGGTTGAGGCGCCACTTACGAAGTTGGCTTTGTATGGGTTACTTGTGCGGCCAAAAAGGTCCGAGGAGGTCTCGAGACCAATGAGTCCCGGGGGGGTCGCCGTTTTCACGTGTATGATCGCCCCAGCGTCTTGCAAAAGTCGGACAATGGCGGCAGAGGAGGATGCGGGCTGGTTTACTCTCGACGAATAGCCTATCGTCGTATCATACCCCTCGATGTCGATGCAATCCTTGACACTGACACAGACACCGGACAGCGGGTGGGTAGACTCGTGGGTGCTTGATTTACGCGTGCCACGCGTCGGAGATCCGGGTGGCTTCAGGATTGTGGACTCCTGTAACATGATAGCTGCTAAACAGTTGGTCGCTTTCTGAGCCGACACGACCTTCTTGCCGTATGCTTGCAGTATCGCGGATGTAGACAAGGTGCCAGCTTCATGGCGATGTACGAGTTCACGTAGGGAAAGGTCGATAATTTTGTTATCTTGCTCTGTGCAACTCTCCGAGAAGGAGGTTGGAAGAGCGTCAAGCTGCCTCTGGCGCTCCTGTTGCTTTGCAGCACTGAACGATATGAATGAACGGTTGTGCAGAAGATCTCGCCGAGGGGGGACTCACCAGTCTCGACGATGAGGGGAGGGAGAGAACATGGGGGTGATTTAGCAGACAGGGGTGATAAAGGGAGCCTTATGTATGATCAAAGGCCAAGACCGAAGTCACCGAGTCAAAACTCGGAGCGACATTCGCTACTAAAAACGCATCGGCGCCGCTTCAGGAGATATAAGACATTTTTGTGGCCCTGCCGGATCACCATGGCACCTAGGGTCGTGAGAGAAACCTAACTGAAACGGCGGCGATCAGATAGAGTCAGGCTACGGCCGTCAACTACATGCTGGTTCGAATCACCCTGATCAGTAGAAGTTGTCAAAGCCGATCAGATCGCAGAACTTTGCGAACTGGGAATAGTGCGGGTCGTGCAAAATAGGTGCTGTATCTAAATATCAGCTCTGATCGACTAGCTGCTAACAGAGTGTAGCGCAGGAGGAGATTCCGATTCCTAGAGAGCTCGTAAACTGGCTTATAACCCTGTGCCAGGGGTTCAAATCGTCATCGGGGACTGGGAGCGCTGACGGGGTCGGTGGCCGGCCTGGAAGTACCACTATAAATTCAAAACAGCGATCTCCGGCGAAAGAATGAAAATTCATCTAACCAAACCGATAAAGAGCATGAGATATGAATTCATATCTGGGCTCCCATGCTTATTTATTCATGCCCGTTCGCGCTCATACGCCCCATCGCCGAGAGCACGGTATCCCAGCATACTGTATCATCCACAGTACTTAGCGCTAAACATGGCACACGCATTTCTTTTCAATCGCTTCCAATGTACTATCATCCCTTCAGACGGCATTCAGACGGACAGCAGTGAACGATTGGGACTTTTGGGACGTACCCTGCTAGCTCGGTATCAATGATAAAGGGGCATCATGACCCAATGTACGACATTCTCCCGCTCTGGCATGTCATTTCCGTCTGATGATGATGATGATGTACATAATATGCTTCATTGACAGTGCGGGAGTTAGACGCCCACTGATTCTGATCGAGCCGAAATGAGTGCGACAGGAATACTGGGCGAATAGGATGCAACCCCGGGTGCCTGATTGGAGAGAAGGAACTTATGATACATAATGCTATGATGGGGCATTAATATCAGGAGTTATCCAGAACACCCGACAACCGCGGAATGGAGGTGCCCGAACCTTCCTCGGGGGTCATCGTGGGGAGGGAAGAACTTTCAAAGACAAGTCTGGAGGTCAAAGGGAAAACAGGCTATCAGCTACACCTTGGTAGGAATAAGCGCTGTTTGTATGATGAAGATGATACGCCCAGAGAACTCACCGTTAAGTAAAGTATCCCCGACTCCTACGTCTCAGGGATGTTCACAGCAGGCACGTACCATCCAAAGCTAATTGGCCCTCAATCATGAGCGAGGCGCCGAGACGTGAAGCCAGCCCCAAACGGATCGCATTAGCGCTCCCCGAGATAAAATTTGCGCCCGAGATGAGAACCTCAAGCGGATGACTAAAAATACAGTAGTACACGAAGTAGGACGATAGCAACGCTATAAATGGTGTATAAGATGGGGGGGAAGGACGGATGATGGAAAGAAAGAAAGAAAGAAAGAAAGAAAAAAGGGACGAAACGGCGGTCATGCACCGAGCGCCCATGGAAGAGAGACTGGAGCAGCGTAGGGTGGCGACGAATGTAGCGTTCGAATGTACCAGATTTCCAACGCACGATGGTTTGCATTTGAGATGGTGGCACGCTGCAGCAGCAAGCGAAGTCGCATTGAGTGAAGACCGTGGAAAGAAATAATGCAACCGATGAACAAACCAGCTATCATCGAACGAGGACTCAGGACGTGGCCATATTAGTGAGCAACCCGTTTGGCAGCCCTCGTTTTGCCATTCCGTTTCGTTTCGTCTGTGTCCGTTCTGAAGATCTGATTTCCCACCATTTCGAAACGGACAGACGTGTTCCGCAGCAACTTTCGTTCCTGAGCGTCTTGTGACTCTTGTCACATGCCTTCGACTCAGTCCGATTTGAGCTACATCATTCCCAATACTAACGGTAACTTACCATCCTCTTTCTACTCGTACTATCCCCGTAAGGTGACACAAACAGTAACGACGTGTGGCGCTTTCGTCCCACTCGTCTTGCTGGCTCGTTTCGAAACGGTGGGCAATCAGAACGGACACAAACGAAATACGACACGGAAGCAAAACGAGGGCCGCCGAACGGGCCAGCCGCACATGGCACCAGTGCCTCTGCCTCACACATCACGCCTGCCGCTTTCGTCCTGAGCGTCCATTCACGCCTCAAATGGCCTATTCGCACCTCAAACGGTGCCCTTGGCCTTGGCCTTGCCAGTGCCCCTGCCCTTGCCCTCTGCGCCCGAGCGTACAGAAGCGACGGTACAACGCACACAATCGTTTTAAGTCACGTACGATTCCGCGCACCCGCAACCTGCCTCGTGTCCGAAATCCATTCTCGCCAGCGTGCGCATCCACTGGCACTCAACACTCCAAACCTGTTACACGTGCATAACCCACTCGCCTCCGTCCCTGTGCGCATTCGCACACCCACCATCCCCGATTGTCGTGCACGCATCTGAAACCCACCCGACGCATCTTTCGTGTCCCAAACGCATCGTGCACACATCCACAACATCTACCCTCGGAAATGGTTACCCTCACTGCACGCACGCTCACGGACACATACTCACCCTTGCTTTCACCTGCACATCGGAGCGGGTGTACACACAGACAGCGAGTCTGTGCATGCATGGCTTGCTTGCGCGCACAGGGGCTATTTGTGGGTGGGTGTACAGGTATGGGTGCTCCGGTACCTGAGGTGTATTAGTGTAGATTCTTCTGACTGACTTTGTGAAGTGCTCTCGGCAATCGAACCCTCGACGCACTCACAGGCATCCCTCTACCAACAGCTCTGAAGGCAGCCTCCTCAGCCTGCTGGCGATATGGTCATGTCATCGATGTGTTCGATTACCCGCCGATCCCTGAGTTTGTGTCAGCTTTCTAGTGATTAGCGCTATCAGTAAAAGAAAGCATCTTTTTGCATTGTTATCATATTGGTCAGTTTTGTATGGTAGCTACATAAAACTTTTCAGGAGTCGGGAACTTGGCGCATGGGCGCCGCCACGATAATACATTGCAGCTCACGAGCAATGGACAGATGGGATATTGAGCCTCTTCCCCAAGCCCGTAGCGAAACAGAGGAAGATAAATCACGTGAGAGAAGCGTGACACATCAACAAGTGTCAACAAACGCGGGCCAAACTCATTCAACGATCGTCGGGACCGCGTTTGCAGTGGCCGACGATGCTCCTGTCCAGTTTTCATTCTTCCAGCCCTCTCACATGTTCCACTCCCAGCCGCTCCTCCTACTATTCGGCACGGAGTCATCAACCCATGAACTCCTCCCCTCTCGCGTCCCCCACCTATTCGTCTCCGACACACAAGGCACAAGAACGGCGGCGCGCACAGTACAAATCAATAGCACCTCCATCCTACCGTTCGTCTATCGCCACAACCCCCGCAAAACCCCTCTTCCGCCTCGGGAACCAAACGCCAGAGGACCCACAAAAAGTATTCCTCAGGGAACGTTTCCAAGCCCGGTGTAGAGCACACGCACAGAAACTGCGCGAGCGCGCCGTCCACTCGCGCAGAAGCAGTGACAAGTATTCCGACATATTTATGGATTGTGATGACGAAGACGAAGAGTCGGACGATGTAATTATGCAGGACGAGGTGCGTCGTCGCGTATAGGGGCACCGCGCGTTTTGCTGATGGAGAATGGACGGAATGCAGCTTTTCCGGAGAATCATGCAAAGCGCAAACCATAAGAAAAACCACTCATATCGTGTCTCTTATGCTCTTGAAGTTGGTTCTTCGTTTGATCCGGACATGGAAGATCCGAGCGCGTGGGAAAGCGAGCTGCATGGTGAATAGTTACAGGATTTACCGTTTCGTGTCCACTGATTCGTGCTTTCAGAGCAAAAATCAAGTAGTACCGAACCAGTCCCTGACGAGTTAGAGGATGGAGATTTCCTTGAATATGCTGAGAAATGTGCAGCACTCGCAGACTTTGCAGATTTAGACTTCGCGACGGACGATGGTGATATGGATGGCCCGCCACCCCACGTGTCTAGTCAAGCATGTCAATCACGAAACGTGTGTCAGATAAGTGATATGGACGTGTCTTGATTGTTGATTATTGTGCGTATGTATCAATATTATGTATGTGGTTGCTTTTCATACAGAAACGTGACCTATCAGCCCTGTTTGTGCCCCAGTATCCACCAGGGTCAGGCTTTCGGACAATGCCTCAGTGATAACGCACTGCGCGTCAGAGGGAAGGGATACAATCCCCGTATTTCTTCTCTTAGTCTGTGACACCTGGCAAATATGTACTCGAGGAAAAAGTCGATCTGCAAAGCAGCTGGGATAAACGATAGTTTGACGATCCTTTCGCACTGAGGGGCCGTCTTATCAGACCATGGGCACGACTTATTAGATGTAGTTGGTGTGATGTGGTATCCACGTGGCGCACTGTTCTCCAACATCCACTGACGTGGCAGTACTTGTTGCAAGCATAACTCTGAACGTGTACTTGTCGAGGGACGAATTGTACCCTCAAGTTCGGCTGAGACATGAATCGCGTGATTAGGGCGACCAATCATACAGACCATTTGCCCGGAGAGGCGTCTTCTGAAGGGGACATCATGAGGCATCCCCGCAGGTCTTTCGATCGGAGGGTTCCTACAGCTTCGGCACCAACCGCGACAGCGTAATCTGGCGGAACCGCGTGAAGCTGCGCCAAGCTTCAATCACTCGCTCCAACTAGCCGAGTGGCGAGTGTTTCATTTACTTGAAAAAAATTCCGGTCAAATAAGGTGGCACCACGTCCCACCAACAGGATGGGTCTGGGGAGGCTAGGGATGTTGGCAACGTCCGTGCCAGACATGATTCTGCCCGCGCCAACTTGAATGAAGTTCTCGTGAAACACGATAAATGGGTTTGTTCACGCGAAAGAGATCGCACCTGCATACCGTGACAGGAGGCATCAGAATACATCAGGGTCATGCAAACGTTGATGATGAAAACAGCCACCCGCGTTGCCAGCACAATACGACTTCGACAGTCAAAATGACGGGGATAACGTCAAATAATAGTTGATCAACCCAGTCCGCGGTTGAAAATATGGGGTTGTCAAATCTGGGAAGACTCACATGGCCGAGCGAACAATGCGAATAGACGTACCATCACGTGTCCCAGAGGGATTACAAAGGGCGCGTCAAGTATCCAGTGCTAAGAGTCAATCGTATCCCCCGGGGGGACAAACTCACGAAGCCAGCCCCGGGAGCTTCCACGGTGACAATGGCCAAGGAGGCTAATATGGGACGACACTTTCATAAAGTGTGTGGACACACATCCTCGTAATGGCTCTGTGGTTGTGGGGTGCCCGATGTGACCCAAGCAGGCGGCATAATGGCTTACCTGCGCAGAATAGTCGGGCGATTACGATCATGGGCTCGCTTAGTAATTTGCATGGTAGCACAACGTGAAGTAGTTGTAATTTTTGCCTTCAGTTCAACGCATAACTGACATCAAATGAACTCGATGAACAAAACAAGCATAGGACTTGATCCAACGCACCTTGCAGGCATCGAGCCAAGGGTATTCAAATCATGGTGTCACGCTGAAAGAACGGAGGGCGAAGTGATGGTTCGTAAAGAAAGTAAGACGTAATTTGAAACGTAGTCGTTGCCAAAATTGGTACAGCTCAGGAAATGTGAGTAGATGCTCTTAGAAGAGGATAAAGGATAGCCACAGGAGAAATAGAATTTGAGCATAATACGAAGTGAAAGCTATGAGGTTACCACGAATTCGTGGCTACTCATAATCGGGCAGGCATCCGAACATCGACGCCCAGATTGCTGCAAGAGATCTAGCAAGGGAGGTTATACGTAGACTTTACGCTAATCACAGATGATTTGATTGGTGGATACGATACTAGCAGAGCTGTTAAAGGCGTCCAGTCAACATCAGGAACGTTATTCCGCAGTGTCAGCTCATTCGAGTTTTGCTAGGCCGAATCGTACGAAGACCCGATCCCCGCTTCACACCGAGCTATAACTTTCTTCTCTACAGTTCTCTGCAGCTTGCATAGGCAAAAGCATACCTCGACTCAATACCGAGTAAATAAAACTGGGCCACTGATCATGCAAGATATCGTGACCGTGGGGGTATTCAAGGGGAAGACGCAACAGGTGCTAGGAGTGTGTTCAGGGTGGGCTTCGGGTGCACGCAGGACTCACGCGGGTGGTTACAAGGCGCTGGGAGCGTGCTTGGGGTATGACGCTACAAACGCACATTTATTCCCACCGCGTTTTCTGTCCACCGCGCGCCGCGTTTTTTCTGTTTCACCGCGTTTTTTGTCCCCGTTGTATGGGGGTCGAAATGCACTTTCCAACGGCCGGGAGCACAGTACCAAAACATGTACACCCGGATCATGTTGTTCAAGTAGTACATACTAGTAGAAAAAAAAATCATATTGTATTTTTTACCTACAATGTCTATACTACCACTACTGGTAGACGTGGTGATGGTGCCCCATAGCCGTATCGTGGTGGTGATGACATGGCATTGTAGTAATGGTAGTGGCTGGTGGTGGTTGCTATCATTGTGGGGGTGGGGATGCTGCCAAGCCGTTGCCGTCAACGTCGGACTCGTGCTAGTCACACTGGTGCTCCGTGGCGACGACCTATGGTGGTGGTGACACCAAGTCAGTGGTAGCATCGGGGTATGGTGGTGGTGCTGTTACGCCGGCATTGTCGTTTACCTTCCAATGGTGGTGGTATCCATGCGGCAGTGTTTTCGTTGATGTCGTGATGATATGGAGGTGTCAACATGGTGGTCCACCCCTGCGTTGTTGTCACCTTGGCAGCGGTGGTGGCACCATGTAGATGGGGTGTTCGTGCCAGTACCACGCCATGCTCATCGTGTCGTCGTCGATGGGGTAGGTAGTAGTGGTACACGGAAAGGCTGACGTGTTCATTCGAACTCATCACGTGACTCTGCCCACGCTAGCGACCGTTTTTACTACACACCACGAGCGACTACCACTACCAACGAACTCAATACCACCGTCCCAGCACAGCGCCCCCAACGACGATGTGGTGGCACAACCACCACTACCACGACGACTGTGACGCAGCAGGCATGATTACTATGACCAGTGCCCTGTCAACGGTGACGACGGCGACACAGTGCCATAACCGCCGCTACGACAACACCAATGCAGGGGTGGCATGACCGGCGACACCACTGCCGTCACCACCACCACCACTGAGACAGCGGAAATGACAACGCCGTCACAACTGCCACCTGCACTAAGTATCACCGCGATGTCAACGACGAATTGGTGCCACCACTAGTCGCCCGCGATGTGGCTACAGGGCATGCATCACTACGTCTCCCTGTAGTGATATAGACATAATTGGTGCTGTAAGTAAAAAATATAACATGATTTATTTTTCTACTAGTATGTACTACTTGAACAATATGACCCGGGTGTACATGTTTTGGAACTGTGCTCCCGGTCGTTGAAAAGTGCATTTGGACCCCCATACAACGGGGACAAAAAACGCGGTGAAACAGAAAAAACGCGGCACGAGACGACAAAGCGCGGCGCGCAGCGGACAAAAAACGCGGCACAAATAAATGTGCGTCTGTAGCGTCATATTGGGGTAGGTCAAAACGCGCAGAGATAATGACGGATTGGGAACGCGCTTTTCAAAACGTCAAAAGTCAAAGTCCGACTATCTCGGTGTGAGTCTCAATTTTCTCACAGATTTCTTCGCGAATACAGGTTCTCACGGTGAGGCATGTATCATAGTCTGCGATTAACCAATGTAGATTCGAGTGGCACATACGAATGTCGACTTGACCGCACCTGTTGAAGAAACGCTCTCCGTTTCAAACTCCGCGCAACACAGCTGTGCGTTGAGCCTGAGTACACTCATGTCACCCTTCCAGGTACTGCGGATGGAGGATTCGATCCTCCGGGCACCTTTTCGGCGATCGTCAGCGCAGGATGGCAGCTTCCTGATTTGGATTCGGGGTTTAAAATGAACTTGAAGACCTGCTTAATTTGGGCAGCGACTCTCCTTTTTCGAGTGAGACGTGACGCGAGGCTAGCGGAGGCATCCTTCGAGGATGCCTCCGACAATCTTTTCCGAGGTTTCTCCCTTTCCGTCCACAGAGCGGGCCCGTGCGTCATTTCTCTTCAAATGATATAAAGGAATCCCACCTTCTCGTCTGCGTGCCTTCCCTCCCGCTCTTTTCTCTTCTTTCCCCCACATCCACCTACTTCGTCCCTTCAGATTCCCCTTCACCATCGTTACAGCGCACTATTTACGTGAAGTCCGCTGTTTCAGACTTCTCTGGCTTCTCTCCCTTTTACTCGAACATCCCCGATTCTCCGCCATGCGCCCTTCCCCTTCCTCCCCGCCACAAACTCCCGTAACGACCCCGGACGAATCTGATACCCCCACCGTTAAATCCCCCGTACAACCCAACTTACCGTCGTCGTCTAGCCAGCCTCCCGCGCCACCTACACCTCCCGTCTTATCCTCTGGTGACTCCACTGTTAGTACCAGTACATCCATGTCTGCGATCCAGTCCAAAGTCCAGCCTATTTCGCCGTTGCAAAACCCGACCACAACTTCCATCTCAATCAATAGTAATAATTCTTGTCTTATACTCCCAGATCCCGCAACTTCACTGCGATGCGACCGCCCTGTAACAGTTTCATCTCAACCACTCGATTCCGGTATTGTAGAACCAGTTTCTTTGTCTACGAAGTCTCGACAGTCCATCACACGTACGTCGCTTTGTTCTGCTATTGGCAGTGCCTCGATGACATTTTCCCTCCGTACAAGCTTCTTTTAGTTTTCCAGGTACCTCCAGCTCCGTGACTATATACGACCGCATTTTCCCAGACTCTGCAGATCCCCATTGCACCTTTACTACAGCATCCTCGACTGAATCTATTTCTTCTGCTTCTCAGCAGACGCCGAATGTCTATGTCAACGGCCTCCCTCCTCATTTCTCCGAACAGGATCTCTTCGCTCTCGCTCGGCCATTCGGTAATATCAAAAGTGTTCGGACGTTCACTCGGCACGTGAGCGAGAAACCTACGTAGGTCTTTCTGGTCTTTGTCGTTACTGATGGTGCGATTGACCCCCCTCCGCCTCTTTTTTTTCTATCCTAGGGGCTATGGATTCGTTCTGTGAGACCGTCTTGAAATTTCGCATGTTCGGCGACTCATCCAAACATTCCCGTAGGTTCAATGATGTGGGATCTGCTCAAAGGTGTATTGAAGGACTTCGAAAGTACCGTAACCTTCATCCATCATTTTCCAAGGTGGGCTAGATTCTGATGCCAAGGCATCTTTTTAACATCCATCGTAGCAAGTACATCGGATCCCTGGCACGGAATACGCTCAACACAACGCTATCCAGTCGCCCGACCAGGACGAGAATAGTTTCAAGTCACGCATGGAGAAGCTCAAGGATGCTTCCTCGACTAATCTCTACATCGAAGGGTGAGTCGCTCCCCTTTCGTCGTGTTAAATGTACTGAATTTACCACAAGACTCCCGTTGTCAATCGACGAAGAGGTATCGTTTGATATTACCACCGAATCTGGTAAAATTTGATAACGCATGTTTGTACAGAGTCTTGCTGCTTTGCTGCTGCCTCACAAGATTAAAAGTAGTCGCTTCTTTAAGACCAAACTGAATAACCCTCCTCGTATCATTGCCTTCGTTCGGTACGTCCAAATATCTTTCTTCCCTTCAGTCAATACCTTACCGTGGGTCAAAGCCTCGAGACTCGGACCGCAGCAGAGGAAACCATCGAACGTTTGCACGGAAGGATGGTGCGCGGAGTGCATGATCCAGGTTGCAGAATTTCTGTACGCTTTGCTGATAGTGCTGAGCAACGGGAACTCAGAGTTTGTGTTCATGTCTTGTTCACCAACTCTTACTCAGAAGGAAGTTAATTATAGCGCACTGAAAGGACATCGAAGAATGGGGATCAATCACCTTCGCGGCTAACTATCGCCCAGGCTTCCCTGCTCAACCTCCGTGGCCAAGAACTTCAAGCGATCCGCGACGTGGCAGGGGGTAGGCCTCAGCGTCTCGCCAAGTCGTGCCCGGACAATCAGACTGCTTTCAACCCTAACTCTGACTCTGGGCTACTTCCCCCATCTCGTTCGTTACCTTCCAAGTTGTGCTATACCTACAGGGAGTCTCCGTTGCTATCCACGTCAGATCTCCAGAGCACCTCGGAGATGGACACTCTTCTGCAATCGATACAGAACATGGGCTACGAAGACGGGTCGTTGGACAGTACGATCAGAAGCTTAGCCCTCGACACTGAGTACCTCATGACGCAACAGGCTCAGCTTCGCGCCCTCGCAAGCGCTGCATTGTTGACCCCGAACCCACTTCCCAGCACGCTGCCTCGGAGTCATGCTCAAGCACACAACGGCTTTACTCCCGCAGAGGAGCTCATTCTTGAAGCACACGCGCAACGTCTCCAATTTCAGGCACAATTACCGCAATCTTTGCCAACCTTGGAACCGACATCCTTGTTGAGAAAACCCAACGCAAACGCTCGAAGCTTCGATCCTGCGTCTCGCGCACCATTCCAGGCACCAGAGCTCGCTGGAAAGGCAATGTCTACCCAAGATATTTTGCGTACGATCTCGGAGGATGACTTTCACGCCATGGGCCACCCGGCCTGTAGCTTTGCGCCGACTTTTCACGAATTTCGAGGACTAGGCGACAACTGCCTTCCCAACATCCCCGCTACGACGAGCGCCCCATTTATGCGTCCACCTAGTCGTGCCGTCAGCATCGTGCCACCACCACCAGATTACGAAGAGCCTGGGAAGCGGCCAAAAGGTCATCATCAACGTGCAGAGCGATCAACAGGGCCCATGCAGATTTTATGCCCTTCTTCCTCGTCGAACAATCGCCAGTCTATTCTATCTGGCGAAAGCAAATCGTATCCTTCCTTGCTGCAAGCCTCTACACACTCGAACAATACCAGCAACGGCAACAACGGCAGTATTAGCACTATTGAATTCCAACATCCCTATATGTATTCGCATGGTGACGTACGAAGTTGCCCTGAGGAAGACAAGGGGTCACGCTTCCGCTCCTCGCCCGCGGCACACATCTACACCAAAAAATTCCCCCAATTCAGCGAGCAGCATTCGACAGTCAGGGAAGGACCGAAGTCTCCTGCTGTCGTTTCCCCTGCGCTTACCTACTCATCTCGTACACCGTCGACATTAAGTCCAGCCACGCCGTTCTTTGGCTCTTTTGTGGGTAGTCAAGATGCATTTGAAGTGATGACGATTGAGAACGAGGATGTAGCAGAGAGAAAGCTGAAGGCGAGAGTGGCTAACAAGTGAGGCAGGTTACAGACCCGTATCGTCACACCGTCGTAGTGTTTTTTTTTTGGCAAGAGGCTGTCGCGTTCATCGTTTTACCAGCATGTGTAGCTATCATGGCACGACCCACAGCAATCCATACTATGAGAATGAGAATTCTTGGAGTCTTAGGTCATTTCCTTGTGAGTATTTGAAGGACCTGAATTGGAGAGATTTAAAGATCGCTCACAACAAGAGGACAAACAGAAACCTTTCGGCCTCGGGGGTCCGCAACAACGGAGCACCGGACTCGACCCCAGCAGGAGTTTGTTGTGCTGCAACCGAAATGGTCACGCTGACTCCCTCATTCAAGGGACCCGCGACGTCAAGTCCACCCGAGTTAAAGACCCCTCGCGAGGCAGTGACAATGACCTACTCGAGGTAGGTGTTTGACCCTTGCCCTTTTAATGCTGATTCTCATGACGGTGTGAGATCGAGTTGCCGTCTAGCACGCCTGCGCCCCCGTTTGACTACCATCAGGTCTGTGATAATTTGACTGACCTGCTTTTGTGCTGACATTGCTCGAGCCACCATCCCTGGTATCCTCTACCGGGCCGCACGAAGATGGAACGCCACCGCGCTCAATCTAGACCACACCACGGTTGACGGGTCCCCCAGCCATGGTCTCCTCTCCTGAAACATGTTCTCCAAAGAATCGTTTTGACACACCTGATTCATCCAAGGGCATTTCGGCGCTCCAAAGGTGGCTTCAGGCGAGATTCAAGAAGACTAACAAGAACCAGAGTTCGGAACGACGATCAACTCGCCACATTGTAGTAGGTCTGATCGACCTCTCGATCTTCACTTTAATTCCCGGTCACAGCCGACAGAGAATACCACAAACGAGGCTTCGAGGATGGCTGCCACAGGGCAACGCGTCCGAGTGAGTGTTCCCTTCTTTGGTAAATAAATGGTGGTGGTTTGGCTGACGAGCTATGTCAGCGGGCGGTTGTAAGTAAAACCTGTTAATTGGGTTCGTTGTTTAGCTTGTTTATCAACGCTGCTGTTTAGTATCCTGCGTCACAGAATAAAGGAAATATCAAGACTGCTCAAGCGAGCCATCGGAACAAGGACAGGGCCAGTAATGGACGGTCTGGAGGTACAAAGGAAGCGGGCACCACGAGTGTCTTTCCAATGATGGTAGTTCCATATCGCGAACCCCGATGTCATTAGGTGCAACAAGGGGGCAAGGCATCTCGGCCGTCGGCCGCGCTGGGTGTTCATGTCACGGTGCGAATTCATTGTTTTGACTTGCACCGCTGGACTCACGACAGAATATACCAGCAAGAAGCGGGCAATGCAACCGTCTCGATCGCATGTGCATTTGCATTCCAGTTGCTCGCATGGATGTTGTGTTTGCGCTCGGGTACGGAAGATGGGAGACATGGATGACAGCTAAAGAGTTTTGGTGCGGAGAGTGGAGAGGACGCCAACCGTGATCCTGTCAGACTGCGGTCCTATGAGCGCAATGGATCAATATTGATATTGATGCTCAACGGAAGTAAGTTTTTCTCTAGAACGATGCCCTCTTGTTCCATCTGCGGCGTGTGTTCGCATTGTGGAGAAGTAATCAGGGTAGGGACGCACGTCTGAGAGACACATTTGAGCGCAACTCATGATCACGTAGTCAGACATTACTTTCGAACAGTCCGGGGCGAATCTGGCTCTGAGAAAGGTCCTTACAGTCTCGTCAAGATAATTAACACCCACAGTTCCGCTTGCATTTTGGTCTGGAGCATACGTTAGACAGCAGGGTCAAGCAACGTGGCATGAACCTGGTAGCGTAATGTGGATGTAGGTTCCACCACCCATTTCACCATCGAGGCCCCTCTCAAGCGTGAGCTTTGCGGCACACTTCCTTGTGAGGCAAACTCCTTGACGAGTGATCAAAATGTTCACGGCACCTGCATCCTAATCGACATGTCACCTCGCATCCTCGCGTGCTCCGCCCAGACCTCCATGGCGCCTGCGTAGCCCTCTGACTTGTCGGGTTGTTCGTAGGGTTTCCCTGGGTCGACATTCTTTGTCGACATCCCCGTCCGCATCCTCTTCGACATCTCTCGATGCTACCGACTCGCTCGATTCACAGTTTCTGGCACCCTCGCGCGATCAACCTTATCGGATGGGTCACTGGGTTTCTCTGGTCGACACGTCCAATCGACGTTCCCGCACGCCATCTCGAGTGGCTCAATATGACCTGTCCCTCACCGCTTCGCCGTGCCCTCAGGCGGCTCAGGCGGCTCTGTGGATGCGTCTGGAAGACGCTCACTGTCGGCAGTCCCGTCGGTGGGTTCGTCGTCACGGCGTCTTCGTGGGTGATATTTGTTATATACACAACCCCACGAGGAAGAAGAGGGTGAACCAGGTAATGTTTCGCACGCGATTGTTCGTCGAGACTGGTCAGGTACACGCGTAAGTAAAGGATGCGTATGAAATAGGGCAAGGTGTGCTGTTCGTTTTGGCCAATTCGCCCTCCGGCTTCTTGAGAATAGTTTAGCTCGTCTACGATCTCGTTCACAAGTCCTTCCAGTTCGCGCCCGATTAAGATCCTTGATTAACGAAGATGTGGGTGAATAGGGCAGGAGTAGGAAAGGGAGCATAACTTCTAGTCGATCAAACTCACCCCAGTATCAATATCGAGGTTGATCGTGCGCGTCATATTCCGTGCAATCTCCATCTTGACCTCTGCATTTCATAGCACATGGTACGAGAAAAAGGCATCCGACCTGGTGCCAAATAATATTGGAAGCACACCAATCTCGCCCTTGGTGTCCTCTTTGGAGAGATAGACGTTTGGCTAGGGAATGGAGTCGATGATGTCGATGTCGATGCGTTTACTGGGACCGGGGCCGACGGTGGCGGCGACGGTGGGGGATGGTATGCGTTCAAGTACTGTCACGATAGTAGTACAGTCGACTTTCTCATAACGTATGAGGTAGTAATGTATATATTTCATAATGTATTGACTTCGAGCAGCTCCGGTCGTGGGATGCGGGAGAAATCGTGATATACAGGCAATTGTATAATGTATCGGTTTGACGGGTAAAATATACACTATGAGATTCGGCTGAGGCTTAGAACCGTACTAGACCTGGAAGAATTAATGGAGTGGCCACTGGCACGTAGAGAAATTTTCAAGTTGTTACTACCCCCCACCTTCGTGGCAATCGTTCCGAAGCGCCAACCACGTCTAAACTGACAGGTTCCATAAAAATCCTCAAGGACAAGAACCACATTTTCGGCACCCTACTTTCCATCGAGGAGCGAGAAAACCTCGATACTGAAGCAGAACTGTTTGAGGATGATGCTGCAATCATTGCTGAAGTTTGTCGACAGGAGGCGGTTCGAAGCGGAGATGCTATCGAAGTGGATTCAGACAACGAAGACTCGGATGACCCAGAGATGATGGTGACATCCGAGCTGATTGCACTAGCTGAGAAGCTTGAGGCTGGATATGTGTCACGAGTAGGTGTGGATTCTTCACCAGATTTTCTTCATCACCTTCGTGCATTCCGTGCTGAGCTTCGTTGCAACCAGGCGAAAAATGCGAAACAGTCGACGTTGGCTAGTCACGGTTTCGTCAAAGATACTTGATTATTATGAGTGCGCTCGCGGCCCAACGGGCCTTTCCTAATTAGATTGACTCCTGTCTTTGTGGGAATTTTTTACTATTGTATATATCTCAGAACGTATTAGGATTTGTGGCTCCCGCAAGTTATGAGAAAGTCGACTGTATTTACACTTGTGTCGTTAGTTACACATTAGTGATACTCGATCGATTTCTACTCAAACTTCTGCTCCCAGTTCTTCCAGAGCTCTGATCTTTTCAGTACGCTCAAAATACTACAAGCACGAGACTAGTCGGGGTGGCACTTGTTATTCCCCCACCTCGTGTGGGTGCAGCGTCGGGTGTAAGATGCCCAAAAACTACACTCCACAACGAGGGCGTCTCGAGTGCCTCGAACGTGTTCGATGATCCACCGTCCCACCCTTCTTCCCAGCAACCACGGCCACCACATTCATTGTCGTCGGCAACCGGCGCCTCGCATCCTCCTGCAGGCGTCGCCACCGCTGTGTGGTGCTTCTGAACGGCGATTCGTCGGCGAACTGTTGCTCCGAGTGTCTATCACTTTTACATTCGATTTCTCTCTTGGTGTTTTGATTCTTGAAGAACGCATTGCAGCCTTGTATGACTAGAAACTTACTGTATTATTACGTCGAACACGACTGGTTCGAAATGAACCTATTATGTATGTCGGCTGAGCGGAGATTGAATTGGGTGATGGTCGGGTTGGCGAGAGGGCGGGTTCAGTGTTTTTGATTGCTTGTTTTTGCACCAGCTCGTCGCTCGTTTTCCTCCACTTTCATTACACTCCCTCACCCTCGTCGCCATGTTCGGTCGCCACATCCTCGCCGCCACTGCCTTTGTCGCCGCCTGTCATGCTCAATCATCTGGGCTCACCATCACCAACCCCAGTCCTACCTCTTGGTGGAGTACGTCTCCAAATTTCATCTCTGCGCTCTATCTTCTCACTTTCTTTTTTTCCATCAGTCTCTGGCTCTGCCAACACACTTGCCTGGACCTGCGACACGTCGCCATACTCCACATACACCGTTGTGTCAGTCTCGTCTTGCCTTGTTGTATATGAATGTCAGACTGACTAGAATGATTGGCTAGCCTTTCCAACTCAGACACTTCCATCTTGGCTGCCCCTCTCGCCTTGATTGCCAGCGTCCCCAACTATGACTGTTCCCTCACCGTCAACCAACAGCAATCCACCCAGCCTGCCTCGGCCTCCTATACCCTCTCGCTCGCGAATAACTTGAATATCTCTGATGTGCGTTCCCTGTTCCCTCTCCATTTTTCCGCTTGCTTTATGAGTCGCGGCGTGCTCAATGGATGTGTATCATGCAGATCTACGCCTCGACCAAGTTCGAAATCAAAGCGTTTGGTTCTCCGTATCCCGCCTCGAGCTCCTCTGCAGGAGCGTCTGGTACCGGAACCAGCACCGCTGGCTCGGCGTCGTCGACTTCTGGGACAAATACCGGGGCTGCCTCTGCCAACTACATCCCCGTTGGCATGAGCATGGCTGCCGCCCTCTTTCTCGGGCTTGTTGTCGCCTGAGGTGGTGTGGGAGATATGTCTTCGCCCTGGTGAAATAATCTTACAGCAATTGTCACGGACTTCTCATGGACTCTGAGTATGAACTTGACAGTCTGGATCCTTTTTATATACCTCGTGCAGAGACATCACGAGTTAGTTGATGACTTTTTTCTCTTCCAACCGCTTTTTTATTTTTTGGAAGAATAAGATGCGGTTTCTTGTTACGAGACTTTTCTTTTTGTAGTCGTGATCCCATTGATAACTTTCTACCCCGAATGTTTTTTCTCCGACCTGTTCGTGTCTTGGTGTGATATGGACGCCGTTTTCTCACTGCCTCAAGAGTTTGACTGATATCGAGCGTTCATTGACCAGCCACACGTGATCGAGACGAAATCGGCGATGAACCTCAACCTCTTGGCATGACGAAGCTGCCCTAGCGCTAGCTTTGGGTTGATTAGGAGTGCTGTCCTCTCACTAGTACTCACTCTAGAACAATGGGATCGACACATCTCGATTCTCACCTCAATGCTCCGAACGAATTTGCTCGTATGGTTTGGGGTAATTCCCAAGCCGTTCTCAAACAGCGTCCCAGAGGTTTCGGGTTTATTGACCTTGGCGCATACTTCCCTGCCTTTCGCTCCTTTTTTTTCATCGATGATGACGCATGACAAGGTACTCGTGACGAACGAGTATCGCGTTGCATCCCAAGCATTGGAGACAGACGCATATAAATCAGGTGTTTACGTTCTGGGACAGCCGGGTATTGGTGAGTCTCGAGCAACCTTCGGAGTACCCTGAACCTGAACGTTAGGTGCTTGTCTCATGCTATCAGGGGAAACGCTTTTCCTCGTGTATTTAACCGTTCTACGTCTCGGCCGGAGACAGCCAGTCAGTGCGGTGCAATCTTTGACTGGCAAAGGATTCTATGCGTTCTTCAAAGACACCGTTTGTTTCCACTCGCTCGATGTTTCAAAGCCGCTAGAGGAAGGCCCCTCCGTGTGGGCTCTATGTGACTCCCACGATGATGTCAAAACTCCCGACGGTCTCTTCAAATGTCATCGGCATGTCCGAATAATCCAGACGACATCCCCCGAGCCCTATACCGATCGCGAGTTTTCTTACTTTTGTGTGCCAACATAGACCCTTCGTCGCATGTTAGCGGAGGCGCTCCAGGGACTCGGCAATGCTGCCAGACGACAGTTCTACAATGCTCTGAGTCGCCGTCCGAACGCTCGTCAGGCTGCCAGTTTCATCTTTGAAACCTGGTTCCACCGTTTTTTCATTGTGGAAAAGAGGAGCCACAAGGTGCAGATGATCTCATCCCTGCTACCCAAGACGCACCGAGGACTGCAACTCCTCCATACTACTGGATTCCCCCCAGGACAGAATTCCCTGGGATTGACAGCGCCCCAGTTGTACTCGAGAAGCAAATTTACGTGTTTCAAGTCACCTTTGGGTCAGAGCTAAAATCACCGATGCCGACGGTTTGGAGTGCCCACGAAACGTGTTGCCGCGCGAGCTGAAGAACGTCGCGTGGAAAATGGTGTTTGTGGGACCAGACGAGGCTAATAACAAATACGTCGCAGAGTATTTGGCACAATCGGCTATTCTTCCCAACAAACACGAAAGCGCCCAGTTGTTGGGTGGTCAGCGGTGGACCCAGCACACGATGGTATCACTTAGTACAGGGTATGTAAGATTGTTGATTCTCAGGCTCGCACGTTTTCCGACTGTCTGTTAGGAATATTGTGATGAGCCTGATCCGGCACCGACTTGATGGAAGTGGAGGAGTGACGGTCGGGGACCAACATCAATCGATAAATAATACTCTTCGCATGTTGCTTTGCTGAGGAAAGTAAAGTCGTGTATTAAGTCAAGTGCCCAAATCACCGTGAGTCAGTAGTTGCATGGCAACACCGCGCTTTGTGTTTCCGACACCGTGAAGTGTCGATGGAGCGCCCACAATCGTGATTCGTGAATGCCACACAGGAGAGGTAAATTTGAGGCAACTTGGAACCGCTTCGAAGGTACAAAAGCTTGGGTTCACTAGCACTCCTAATGAAGTCTGCTCTCTGCAATCGAAAAACGGAACGGGATCATGGTAGGCTCGGGATGTAGTCTCAAACATCGTACAAGGCAAGTGCTAGAAACAATTGTACTTTTCGCCTTCAACCGTACCTAAACAGTACCAGACTTTGCGATCTTAACCTTCTTGCTAGTTTTCCCGCCAGCAGACCCAAGTTTCTCGACGGCCTTGACGACATCTAGACCCTCGACGACTTCGCCTACAAGGCGCATTAATCTGTATATGAACATTGTCTCGTGCGTGACAGTAACATACCAAACACGACGTGAGCACCATCGAGCCAAGAAGTGACGACGGTGGTGATGAAGAACTGCGAGCCGTTGGTGTTCTTGCCAGCATTGGCCATTGAGAGGATCCCAGGCTTGGTGTGCTTCAGCTTGAAGCTCTCATCTACATATCCATGTGAGATCCGATGGCGATCACCACCAACGCGGGTGCAAGTATACCTGCAAACTTTTCGCCATAGATCGATTTACCGCCCGTACCGTCCCCTTTGGTAAAGTCGCCGCCCTGGAGCATGAATCCGGGAATGACACGGTGGAAAACAGATCCCTGGTAACCAAAGCCGTGTTGGCCCGTGGCGAGCTCACGGAAGTTCTTGGCCGTCTTCGGCACATCGCTATCGTAGAGCCTGAATACGACGCGGCCAGCGGGTTGATCGTTGATTGTGATGTCGAACTGAGGTAGATAAGTATGTGATCTGTGGAGGTAGAGTAGGAGACACGCACGTATACGTTCGCCATGGTGGATTGAGAGAGAGAGAGAGAGATGGATGGCTTGAGATGTGGCAATCACATATAAACGATACCGGACGATGCCGATCAGAATCGGAGATGGCCAACGGAATTCGGAAAGTGATCCATTGTGGCTGAACGCTGAACAGTATCTACTTGTCGTAGGTGTGTTCACTCAACGTTGTGGTGCACGAGTAGCTCGGAGCTCCTCAATATCCGGGATTCATGGACGAAGCGGCCCTCACCAATGTATCACACACCGCGCCTCTTGACATAACTGTTATATGTGGATTTATCAGGCATCCAGGCGAGTAACACTGGGGTACTTCTTGTTGTTATTGAGCTGTAAGGACACGTGTGTGCCATTGCATTCGCAGAATGGAACAGCAGATGTGGGTCCGGAAGCCTGTGGCATGTGCGATGCATCCCGGTCGGTAGTTCAGAACTGTTGTATCCTTTTCATGCCACCGAAGACGGTTATTACAAGTCAATAAAACGATGCTCGATTGTCATGTCAGGAATACACACCCATGGCCCGCTTCAGGAACTGGTTGGGCAACGGAAAGGAGAGACGTAGTGGGCGGGACAGAGCAACATGTCCAAACCAGGAAGCTTTCACCTTGGGGAGTGTACAGTGGCGTCCTGGGCAAGTTGTATATTCCCAGACTTGTCTCTGCCGCTACCCAAACGGATGTCTAGGTAGAAAGCAGACAAGCGTAACGATGCGTGAATCGAATATCAAGGCGGGTGAAATGAATTGCGATTAGCCCGCGTTGCGCGCAGGTGAGTGACTTTTCTTTTTCCCATGGCCACACACATACGTGGTGCGGCCGCCAGGTGTGGTTCAGACCACAACAAAGTCACTCCAGAAGACTGCAAAACACATCACTCTCATCATCGGCACGTTGGGTCTCGGTGGAGCAGTGAGGACGAAGTTGGTTTTTGGTTTGAAAAAAAAATCTCCTTCAGATCCGACCCCCGTGTTCGTTTGGTGAAACAAAATGTTGGCATCGTGATCCGGGTTCGGCTAGCCGATGTCAAGCCGAGACACCATCATCCCAAGGCTAGTCGCTGGTGGGACGTGGGGAAGGACAAGACAAAGACACACAAAACGGTTGAAAGGTTGACGTCCCGTGGTTGTGTGCTAGGCAGTGGATATCTCCGTCTCAGCACTATCGCTTCTCACCTTTTCCTTGTTTCATTGATTGAGTTGGATGCACGAGTCTTGCGGTGTCGGAAGTGCCACTGGCATTGGGCCTCCGTTTCCCATAATCACAATATCGTCAAACATGACGAGATGGTGTTCCGCATTCTCCGAGACTCTGTCGAACCCACGACGTCGCTGCATGCCGTCGTTGCGACACCTAGTGTCGGCCACACATCGGGTGTTCGTTGTCACTTGTGAAAGGGGAGGACCTACACAAGTAGAAGAGGTGAATACCTTTGCTGTGTCGGCCCAGTATAAGTGTGAAGGAGCCTGAATGTAGATAGTGCTTACCTCCAGTCGTGTGTGTACGAGACTAGAGGAAGGCAAGGGGACGCGCGCCACTTCGCGATGTTTCGACTAGTGCTGCCGTCGAAGCGAATTAGTAACTTCGAAGGTTACATAAAACCCTGCTCAGAGACACCCTGACTCGGGGGTACTCGTGGACACTCATCCTAGATTCATCTCCATCTAAAACACGACCGGGATTTGCTCTCCACAGCCTGATCGTCCGAAGCGCACGCTTGCTAGCACCACCACACGCTTCCGCCGGCGGATTACTATACGAGGCATGGGGTTGGTTCGTAACCGATTCGGAACCGGGGAAAACCCGAAAAGAGACGCCTGCGTGTCCTTTCACCTGCCACGGCCCGAGTATGAATATCTGAATCCGTTCGTCACCGAGCCACGGATGTCTCGCCAGTATCCTTCCCGGACTGACTCTCGCCGCTTCGCGGCCATCACCAAACAAGTCATATGTCATACATGCCCACTGGCATGCCCCCAGTGGACTCGTACACGAGCTCGCGATCCTACAGGCTGTATATAAACCACGCACTACGATCTCCAAGGCCCTCCGGCTCATCATCCTTGTTCATCCGCTGTCTCCTCTCCGCTTTCTTCCGATTTTCTCGCGATAGGTACACCAAGTTGACGGTGACGAAGGCCAGCATACAGACGGACATGACGATAAACGTGATTGTTGCTGAGGTGTAGTTGGGGGCGAGAGACAATGTTCCAAGGAGCCAGGTGCCAAGTATACCACCTAGTGGGGTCATGACGAAGGACATGGCCACAGCAGTTGCACGTCGGACGTGCGGTGCGCTGTTGTTCGCCAACCACGTGATCAGTGAAGGGACCGTACAATATGCCCCTGTGATGGAGAAGAAAAGGGAACCGTAGCGGACGGGGCTCGATGTGCTCGCTGTGTGTGGGCATCCGTCAGCCACGGATCCTTTCTGGAGGATGTCTTGAACATACCGTAAAACACGCTGAAGCCGATCAACTGCAGAAGAATAAAGAGTATCGCGGTATATCCACGGCACTGGTAGCGATCCGATATGACGGCCGATATTAATGACACTTTTTGCGAGATGAATGGACTTTCAGAGATATCGTTTTCTTGAAATACGTACTAACAAAGGCGACCGCGAATGGAGGTACACTCATGAGCTGAGCGTGGTTGCCTGAATATCCGAGGCCAGCAACGATCGTCGGTTCAAAGCTGTCGATATCCATGTCAACATTGGAAAGAAATAGACAGGCAGAGCTCACTAAGCGAGACCAAGTACTATCGCACCTGACAGCATCATTGTCAATCAGGGTGAAATAACGAGCATGTGGATTTTACCACTGCAGAAGAAAACGACCCCAAGGAACCATACGTGTGGCGACTTGGCCGTTCTAGCTACCTCCGTCCAGCTGAATTTGTCCTTGTCGCCGTCCTCCGAGACGGAGCCGGCGTGTTTCAGGGTGGAAGTTACGTATGCCCGTTCTTTCTGCGTCAAGAAGCGCGCCGTTTCGGGGGAGCAAGGAAGGAAGAAAACTGAGATCAGACCAAAGACAATGCTAAGTATGCCTTCCTGCATAGCCAACTAGCGTCATTTCACGACCAAGGCCATGCACAGCGTACCAAAATGAATATCCATGCCCACCCGGGCTTACCACCCTTTCCATCAAGCTGGCCAATGGCAGCGGCCAGCAAGCCAGAAAAAGCGCCGGACAACGAAGACGACAAGTAGAAAACGGCGTTCCTATTAAAAATGTCAGATAATATACTTGCAACATTAATCTCGTGCATACCGTATTTGCAGCCTCTTCCGGGGATAGAGACAAGAGAGATAGAGTACAATGCATGGAAACAATCCCCCTGGCCTGCCGGTGAATGGAGATAATGATGCTTGAAAATATCCGAACCTTCCACCAGCCCCAGGAAGAATCGACATGCCAGCAAACCTGAATAGCTATCTACAAACCCTTGAAAACCCTTCAAGTAAGTCTCAGATCCTGGGATAACACTAATAGCTACTCGCCTTGTGTGGCAGAAATGACACCCCACAGAGCGACCATGGCGGGAAGCCAAAGATTGGGTCCAACGTACTGCGGTGTCAAAAATATGTGGCTAGCTGCATGACCGATAGCGGTGTGGCTCACCTTCAGGAGCAATGTGGATGGAAGCTGAGAGAGAAAAAAATTCCTGGTGCATGTGAGCCACCACTCATATTTACAAACGATGCGCACACGTACATAGAAGTTACAGTCAGAACCATGGTATACTATGAAAATCAATATGTGGAAATTGCTAGAACGCTCGACGCACCTGATAGTTCGACATGGCTAGCGATGTCTGCAAGCCAGCCACACGCGCATTCCCAATGTTGGTCTTATTCTGCACATCATCCGTAATTGGGCACATGGAGCTCGAGGTGGAGCCCACAAACATACCAAGTTGGCGAGGAAAAGGAAGCTGGCGCAAAATGGGAGAACCCAGATGTCAATCTTCCTCCAGACGACGCCCTCGAGCGCGGCACTCTCAACTTGGGATAATGTTTCCTCCGCAGGGGCGAGCTCGCCGGGGTCCTTCGCATCGTGAGAAGGGGAAGAATAGCACAATGCGCCAGCCTTCAAGTCGCCCATGGTACACTATAGTAACTGGAGATCAGAAGAGTGCCAAATTGTAGGGTCCACTCTCAGCCATCTGATCGTATATAGGACGGCGTTTTGCGGGGCTGAGTATGGCAACAACAGTCGGAGCCGTCGTGTAAGGTTTTTCACGACTGTTCGGCACAATGAGTGAGCTCTGCCGATTGGTTAGCTTGACACTGCGCAGATAAGGGATAAGTCCTGTTAAACCACAAAAGTCAACGATAACACATTGTATGTGATGGATTGTGTACGTACTTTTTCATTCAGAAGCTGTGATGAACAGCATACTTACTACTGTGTACTAGGTGTACTGCTCTGCACTTGCTTCAAGGGGTCAACCGTATAAGTTATGACGAAGTCATTCAACCTCTGCGCGACAGTGTGAACATCCGAGTTGGAGCTAGCCTCAAATTGATGGTGAACCCTACTAACGAACGCACGATTTCGGCACCGAGCATGGGTGCGCAACTCCGCCCTTGGACCTTCCTGAAATGGGAAAGCCGGCGTACGATAAGAGGCGGCTGAGACGAAAATAACGGAGATTTGTACGATGCGGCTGTGAGCCGGGCGGGGACTTGAATGAACCGAGGTTCAAAGGAAAAAGAAGGGGAGACACACGAATTCCTTCATAGAGCGCATCCAATAGCCAACTTGATTTCGTCCCATGGCAAGGCAGCGGGAAAGCAGAGGGGAGGCCGTTGCTGGTCGCTGGGGGCTTGCTGTCCGTGCATATAAGTGCGGATACAAGCGGTGGTGATGAAGGGCGTGAGGGACAAGGATTACTTCGATACACCGATGCCGGTCCGCCCATGAATCATATCGCCAGTGCGCCGAGATACTATGGGATCGAGGCAAGGGTGTGCGACGAACGAGCGGGTGAAACAAAAAGGTACTACCTCGCTTCAGATCCAAAGGCTCGACGTTGCGGCTGTGCTGGTGCTTGTCTGATCGATCGTCTCATTGGCACATTCGTCAAATCCTTATTAGCCCCCTTGCTACAGTAAATTGAGTCTGAATTTGAGTGACGTAGTCCGACTAACCACGCAGAATTTGAAAGTCGTCGGGGTACAGGAAACCACTGGAGGAATGCCCAGGCTAGCACCGATTTAAAAACCCCTGCTCAGAAACCCCCCTGCCAGTGATCGGGGGCGGGCAGTGGGCACACGTCCTAGAACGCCTTGAACACGTCAGCGTCAGTGCACCGTGACGCGCCGTCGTGATGCCAGGACGGCATTGTGCGGGGTCCGGATCACCATAGCACTATGGGTAAGGCCCGGGAACTGACGGATGTGGAGAAAAGAGGAGCGGGCTCGCGCGTGTCCTCCGAGTCTTGCCTGCCACGAGGGTCGGACTCGGACTTGATTCTCTGATCCTTTCCGAGTCGTTCACACGGCAACTGAGTCACGGGATACCTCGCCAGTATCCTACCCGGATTAGCATGATCGGCGATCGCTGCTTCGTACATCCAAGTCACCGAACCATATATCATTACATTAATTTACATACAAGCCCCCGGTGGACTTTTACACGGACTCGTGATTCTACAGGCTGTATATAAACCACGCACTACGATCTCCAAGGCCCTCCGGCTCTTCCTCCTTGTTTATCCTCTGCCTCTTCTCCGCTTTCAACCGATTTTCTCGTGATAGGTACACCAAGTTGACAGTGGCGAAGGCTACCATGCAGACAGACATGATAATATATGTGATCGCTGCTGACGTGTAGGGGGCGGGAGACAACGTTCCAAGGAGCCAGGTGCCAAGGATACCACCTAGTTGGCCCGTTATGAAGGTCACCCCGACGGCAGTTGCACGTCGGACGTGCGGTGCGCTGTTGTTCGCCAACCACGAGATCAGCGAAGGCGCTGCACAATATGCCCCCGAGATAGACAGGAAAATGGAGGCGTAGCGGACGTGGCTCGAGGTGCTCGCTGTGCGTGTGGGCGTCAGTCAGCCACGCATCTTTTGTGGTGGATGGCCTCAACATACCGTAAAACAAGCTGAAGCCGGTCACCTGCAGAAGGGAAAAGAATATCGCTGTATATCCACGGCACTGATAGCGATCTGATATGACGGCCGATATTAATGACACTTTTTTTGCGAGATGAATAAACGTCAAAGGTCGGTTTCTTGAAATACGTACAAACAAAGGCGACCGCGAATGGAGGTACACTCATGAGCTGAGCGTGGTTGCCTGAATATCCGAGGCTAGCAACGATCGTCGGTTCAAAGCTGTCGACGTCGATGTCAGCATTGGAAAGAAATAGACAGACAGAGCTCACTAAGTGAGACCAATTGCGATCGTGCCTGACAGGACCATTGTCAATCAGGGTGAAATGAAGAACGTATGGATTTACCACTGAAAAAGAAAATGACGCAAAGGAGCCATACATGTGGCGACTTGGCCGCTCTGGCAACCTCCATCCAGCTGAAACTGTCCTTGTCGCCGTCCTCCGATATAGAACCGGCGTGTTTCAGGATGGAAGTCACGTACGCCCGTTCTTTCTGCGTCAAGAAGCGCGCCGTTTCGGGGGAGCGAGGAAGGAAGAAAAATGAGATCAGACCAAGGACAATGCTAATTATGCCTTCCTGCATAGCCAATTAGCGCCATTTCACGACGCAGTCGACGCACAACGTACCAAAATGAATATCCAGGCCCACCCGGGCTTACCACCCTTTCCATCCAGGTGGTCAATGGCAGCGGCCAGCAAGCCAGAAAAAGCGCCTGATAACGAAGACGACAAGTAGAAAGTCGCAATCCTATTAAAAACGTCAGATAATATACTATAATATTGATCTCGTGCTGACCGTATTTGCAGCCTCTTCCGGGGATAGAAATAAGAGAGATAGAGCACAATACATGAAAAGATTCCACCTGGCTTGCTGATGAATGGAGATAATGATGCCTGAAAACATCCGAACCTTCCATCGCCCCTAGGAAGAATCGACATGCCAGCAACCCTGAATAGTTATCGACGAATCCTTGAATCCCTTTAAGTAAATCTCTGCTTGAATGACAGTAATAGTCACTCACCTTGTGCGGCAGAAACGATACCCCACAGAGTGACCGTGGCAGGGAGCATAAGATTGGATCCAACATACTGCGGTGTCAAAAGTATATGACCAGCCGAATGGTAGACAGCGGTGTGGCTCACCTTCAAGAGCAAGGTGTATGGAAGCTTAGTGAAAATTTGAGGACTGGTGCATGTGAGCCAACACTCGTATTTACAAAAGATTCACACACGTACATAGAAGTAACAGTCAGAGCCATGGTGTACTATGAAAATCAATGAATCGGAATTGTCCAGAGCGCTTGACGCACCTGATAGTTCGACATGGCCAGGGATGTCTGCAAGCCAGCCACACGCGCATTCCCAATGTTGGTCCTATCCTACACATCATCTGTAATTGGGCACATGGAGCACGAGACGAAGTTTATGAACATACCAAGGTAGAGAGTAAATGAAAGCTGGCGCAAAATGGGAGAACCCAGATGTCGAGTTTCCTCCAGACGATGTCTTCGAGCGCAGCACTCTCAGCTTGGGATAGTACTTCCCCTGCGGACGTGATCTCGCCAGGGTCCTTCACATCGTGTGAAGCGGAAGAATAGCGCAATGCGTCAGCCTTGTCCATGCCACACTATAGTATGTAGCTGGAGGTCAGAGGAGTGCCCAATTGTGGGGCCTACTCTCAGTCATCCGACCGTATAAAGGACGGCGATATGTAGGGCCTTGGCGTGGCAACTACAGTCAGAGCTCGTCTCAGCTTCACCGGTATACGCCGCTGAGGTTTATGATGGTTGGACGGAAGAACTTACCGCCGGTCATGCGGTCGTGTCACGAAACGTGTTTGATCAGTCTTTGGCACAATTGGTGAGCTCTCATTGGTTGACCACTGCACAATCGAGGGAATTACCGGACGTTCTAGCCACAAAGTCAACGACAGCATATCGTAGGACCGCACTTTTTCTACTTCATCAACTGTGTGGTCTTGTCGCGGCGCTGATCACGAGGCTTTGGTACCATTGATGAGCTCTGATTTGTTAGACATTTTATGGATTACCTGACGCCCCAACTATAAAACTAAACGAGAGCATTTTGCTGACTCATGAGGCTGGTTGGTCATCGAAGATGGTTTCAAAAGTGGCGACCTGGAGTGAAAGATTATGTCCAAACAAATGGCAACAACGGAAGCCTAAGGGCCCGAATAGCAACGAAACCCGGTCGGGTTTTCCGAAAAACCCATGCCCCCACGTGATGTGAGGTTGGGGCGGAGCTTCAACATCAAACCCCCCGAGAGGTATCACATATCGATCAGCGCCGATAGCAGCAAGAGATGTCCAACGACACCATTGCGTCCCAGTACCCCTCTGATGAGTCAGAAACAGAGGATGATCTCGCTGACAATCTTTTCCGCATCATGCTAACCCAGAATCAACAGGTCAGCCAAGTTATGATGAAGGCGTTCCAGATTATGGCCGACGCTGTCATGTCTTCCTTCACGCGTGCGGACCCCATCCCATACCATACATCTGTCCTGACTGGCCAAATGTGGGTCCAAGAACTCCTCGATGGTCACCCGGATCGCATCCGCAACGAGTTAGGCGTCCGGAAACACGTTTTCGCACAGCTCGCCAATGAGCTTGTCTCCCAAGGATTCACCGGCTCAAAACACGTCACGCTCGAGGAGCAACTCGCCATTTTCCTGTATACTTGCGTAACTGGCTTATCGTGCAGGCACGTTGGAGAGCGCTTTCAGCGATCCAACAGCACGATTTCCAAGTTCGTTTTTCTTTCCTCCCAAAATATCTCTAACTCGGACGTCACCAGATATTTCCGCAAGATGTTAGATGCCTTCTCAACAACAAGGATATATACCAAATATGTCAAGCTACCACGTTCCGATGATCCCATCCCTACCCGCGTTCTCAACGACCCCGCCATATATCCCTACTTCGAAGACGCCATCGGTGCCATCGACGGAACTCATATTGCGTGCACGCCATCTGCGGCTGATCGGGATGCGACTCGCAATCGCAAGGGTTTTCATTCACAGAACTGCCTCGTTGCTTGTAGCTTCGACCTCGATTTTTTGTACGTCCTTAGTGGGTGGGAGGGCTCAGTGGCCGATGCCTCGGTGTATCACGACGCACGCACAACGGACTTTACCATTCCAGATGGCAAGTATTACCTTGCAGATGCAGGGTATCCTATCTGCCCGCAGCTTTTGGTCCCATACCGCGGTACCCGGTATCACTTACCGGAATGGGATCGTTCAAAAATGAGGTACGTTCAGTTTCCTGTGTCGCTCTGCTTTAACCTTCATTCTTACAGACCTACCAATTCACACGAGTACTTCAACTTACGCCACGCAGAGCTCCGCAATGTTGTGGAGCGTATCATCGGTGTCCTCAAACGGCGATTTCGGATCCTGGTAATCCCACCTGAATACGACATGAAGATCCAAGCCAAGGTCCCCCCCGCTCTCTGTTGCATTCACAACATCATCCGCCAACATGATCCGGAGGAGTTGAGTGATACCGAGTCGCAGCAGCCTGCTGCAGAATATCCAGAGGATCGGACCAATCGAACGGTAGTATTCGGGACTTTGGCTGGCGGTTTTATCACTACGGTTGAACGGGACAGGATGGCAGCAAAGCGGGACGAGATCGCTGAACAATTGTGGCAAGATCATCTTTCTTACCTTCGTAGTACGCGTGTTCGTGTTTGAATACCAAGGCAGTCATATCAGATACATTTATTTCGTGTCCGAGATGGGGAGAGGAACGCAGAAAGACAATATAAATACGAAACGGCGGTGTAACTAAGTATTCTCGCTGGCCTCTGCGATCCGTTTCTTCAGCCAGCTCTGCCGCACCTCATCCATGTTCTCAGTTGACGCGAGCACTATGTATGCATCAACGCAGTCGTTGTTCAACCCGAAAATATCAAACATTACGACCAAGTCCGCGGGAGTAAGGAAATCCCGGTCAAGCTGCAACAACAGCGTCCTTGCCTTCTTCCTCTGCACGGCAGCTTCTGAGGTGGTCTGCGGGGACGTAGTGCTTGATGGTGCTGGCGCGGGTGCTGGTTTCGATGACGTAGTTTGAAACGTGCGCATGAGTTCCATGTTGGAACGGAAAGTATCTTGAAGCACGTTGATGTCATCTCGAAGCTCGCCGATTTCTTGAGCTTTCTGTGTTGCTCGTCGTTTGCGGCTGGAGGAGGATGTACCAGATACCATGCTTGCCGCTGGCTTTGATAGGCTTTGGGCAGCTGACACCATGGATATATCGTCATCGTCCGCCCTGCGCTTGCCTGAGTTTTCTACACGAGCTGAGACGCTCGATGATGGTTTGAGCGAGCTTGCGGATGAGCCGATGTACGACGAGGGTACAGAAGGTGGGAGGAAATCGGGAGATGGCGGGATAGTGGATGATGGCGGCGAAAAAGCACGAGATGTCGAAGAGGTGAACGGCGGCGGGAAAGTAGATGATGGTGGGGAATAAGTTGGCAGTGGCGGTAGTGAGGGGGCAACGAAAGACGACACGGCGGACGAGGGGCCTGAGTGGGAAACCGGTGCCGACACTCCAACAGTGTGAAGTGGAGCGTTCTTGTGATTCCCTGTACCCTTGGATTTCACCACGGACAACATCTTCTCGTAGTGCACCCATCCCTTGTGTTTGAATTTGGCCGCACCCTTGGTAGTCTGTACTCGCCATAAGCCAAAGACAAAAAATCACAAACGAAGAACTTACCCTTATAATTTCATCCCAGACGTGCTGACATTCTGGCTTGACAGCCGCTCCTTTCTCCAGGGAGTACGCAAGTCCCGACGTGTTCGAAATCTTGTGAACAACCTCGAATATGCTCTTCATCTATAATCTGATCAGAACGTTAGATAAGGAGGTAATAAAAATACCGCACTCTTTTCCACTTTTCTTTGCAGCTATGGGCCGTCTTGACCCCTCCCCGAACAGGCTGAGGGAACTTGCTAGCAACATCAGTCCAGAACGCTGGCCTAAACATCTGACCGTCCCCCATCATCGCCCTGTTTGCTAATACGCTCTCCAGAAGGAAATCTTCATCCTGGGGCGTCCAGTAGGTAGATTGTCCTGCCTTTGTACCCGATCGACGACTTCTGTCACTGCCGGAGTGGGAAGCGTCTTCTGTGTTGGATTCTCTATCTTTCCCTTTCTTCCCTTTCGAGCTGGATTGGCTGGGGGATGTTTGACCTGTCCGTCTGGGAGCCATGGCGGGGGGGATAAAGAAAAGCCTTGACAGGACGCAAGCAGCGCTCTGCGCTGTTTCAAGCGGTATATCTATATCTCCGGTATGTCTCCGGTGTCTCGGCTTACTCAGTGGAGGGGGGTTTGATGTTGAAGCTCCGCCCCAACCTCACATCACGTGGGGGCATGGGTTTTTCGGAAAACCCGACCGGGTTTCGTTGCTATTCGGGCCCTAAACGATCGAATCGCGACGGTCAACTCGGAGTACCTCGAAGTCTCAACGTCATCATCGTATGGCAACACTGCTCTTTGCCTCCTCTCTGTCCTGTTCTAGGAGGAACCGGTTCGCCTGTACAAGTGTGCGGGTAGCGTGTCGTTCTCTACTACGCCGCCGAGGAAATTCGAATCTGGCTCAGAGCGGAAACTGTAATCTCCAACACGGTCAGCTAACTCGCCGCTTGCACCGCTCGCGCTCGCACGTGCCCTCGACATACTCAGGCTACTGTACAAGCACCCCTCACGGTCTCGCCGACAGGCGCTACCCACATTCTCTCCAAGTATGTGTGTATGCCAACTCTTGTCATTTGATCATGTTGAGTCGAACGGAGCGGGATCCGCTCGCACGTGCCCCCAATATGTATCACTACTTTACAAGCACCGCTCACGCGACCCCTTGCACGCATCACAACCCGCAGCTCGACAACACACCCAAGCACCCTCCTCACGCGCGCCTAACTGAAAAAAAAACTCGACGTCAGCCACCGCCGGGCCCGCGCGCCTAAACCAAAACCACCGCTTTTTCATACGCGCCCGAGTCGTCGGGATAACGCACGCAGACGTCGTCGATGTCGACCCGTCCCACGTCCTCGTCGTCCTCGTTCACGAGCGTCACGTCCGAATCCACCACGTGGATCTCGTTTGTCGTGCACGTCTGCTCCGATCTGGGCGTGTGTCGCGGGGACGTGGGCGGATCGAGAGCGATCGTGGTTTCTGTGGTGGCCAGGCTGGACTGGACCCGAAGGTTCATACGCGCGTGGGGTCCGCCGTCATCGGTGGGGGTAGGTACGTGATAACCCGTCGCTTCACTTCAGGCGCCCCCGGCAGTGCGAGACCAAGGAGTGGGAGGCGGAAGCCCCCAGACTGCCTCACCCCGCTCGATTTCGCCACACGCTTCGTCCGCGCCAGCATCGACGACTCGGCGTCCGGATCGTCGTCTTAGCCCAAGTTATAGGCTGTGGGGGAACACGCCCAGATACAGGAAACGAGCCACCAATTTTAAACCCCCTGCTCAGAAACACCGTGACTCGGGGGTAAGCACTCGTCCTAGAGTGTCTCAAACACGTTCAGGACGTGCTCTCCGCACCCCGTCAGTGCACGGCGTTTATATTACTTGTCGTACACTAAGCGTTCAACGAGCAATACATATATCATTACACGCCCCTAATAGACTTGTACACGAGTTCGCGATTCTACAGGCTGTATATAAACCACGCACTACGATCTCCGAGGCCCTCCAGCTCTTCCTCCTTGTTCGTCCTCTGCCTCCTCTCCGCTTTCAACCGATTTTCCCGCCATAGGTACACCAAGTTGGCAGTGATGAAGACCAGCATACATACAGACATGGCGATAAACGTGATCGTTGCCGACGTGTAGTTGGGGGCGGGAGACAACGTTCCAAGGAGCCAGGTGCCAAGTATACCACCTGCTTGGGTCATCATGAAGGTCACGCCCACAGCAGTCGCACGTCGGACGTGCGGTGTGCTGTTATTCGCCAACCACGTGATCAGTGAAGGTTGCACACAATATGTTCCCGAGATGGATAGGAAAAGTGAGCCGTAGCGGACGTGGCTCAATGTGCTCGCTGTGTGTGTGGTAATCGGTCAGCCATGCATCCTTTCTGGTGGATAGCTTCAACATACTGTAAAACATACTAAAGCCGATCACCTGCAGAAGCGAAGAAAATATCGCGATATATCCACGGCACTGGTAGTGATCCGATACGACAGCCGATATTAACGACACTTTTATTTTGCGAGATGAATGACCGTCAGAGAGATCAAATTCTTGAGATACGTACCAACAAAGGCGACCGCGAATGGAGGTACACTCATGAGCTGAGCTTGGTTGCCTGAATATCCAAGGCTAGCAACGATCGTCGGTTCAAAGCTGTCATTATCGATGTCAGCATTGGAAAGAAATAGACGGACTCAGACAGAGCTCACTAGGCGAGACCGAGTAGCATCGTACCTAACAGGTCCATTGTCAATCAGGGCGAGTTGAAAATGGGTATGGATTTACCATTGAGGAAGAGAGCGACGCAAAGGAACCATACATGTGGCGACTTGGCCGTTCTAGCTACCTCCTTCCAGCTGAAACTGTCCATGTCGCCATCCTCCGAGATGGAACCGGCGTGTTTCAGAGCCGAATTCACGTACGCCCGTTCTTCCAGTGTCAAGAAGCGCGCCGTTTCGGGGGAACGAGGAAGGAAGAAGAATGAGATCAGACCAAAGACAAAGCTAAGTAGGCCCTCCTACATAACCAATGAACTTCATTTTACGACGCAGTCGATGCACAACGTACCAGAATGAATATCCAGGCCCATCCGGGCCTACCACCCTTTCCATCCAAGTGGAGAATTGCAGCGGCCAGCAAGCCGGAAAAAGCGCCAGATAACGATGCTGGCATGAAGAAAGTTGCAATCCTATTAAAAGTGTCAGATAATATACCGCAACATTGGTCTTGTGCAGACCGTATGTGCAGCCTCTTCCGGGGATAGAAATAAGAGAGATAGAATACAATGCAGGGAAACAATCCGCCTGGCCAGCTGGTGAATGGAGAGAATGGAGCCTGAAAATATATCCGAACCTTCCATCAGCCCAAGAAAGAATCGACATGCCAGTAATCCTGAATAGTTATCTACGAATCCTTGAATTCCTTTGAGTAAATCTCTAATCGTGATAGTAATAGTTACTCACCTTGTGCGGCAGAAACGATACCCCACAGAGTGGCCATGGTAGGAAGCATAAAATTGGGTCCAACGTACTGTGGTGTCAAAAGTACGTGACTAGCTGCATGGTCGATAGTGGTGTGGCTCACCTTCAAGAGCAGGGTGGATGGAAGCCTAACTGCAACAAGAGGACTAGCGCATGTGAGCCAACATTAATACTTATAAACGATTCGCGTGCGTACATATAAGTAACAGTCAGAGCCATGGTATACTATGAAAATCAGTGAGTCGGAATTATATTGTCTAAAGCGCTCGGTATACCTGATAGTTCGACATGGCTAGCGATGTCTGCAAGCCAGCCACACGCGCATTCCCAATGTTGGTCCAATCCTATACACCATCTGTAATTGGGTACACAGAACTCGAGGCAGAGCCTACGAACATACCAAGCCGGCGAGTAAAAGGAAGATGGCGCACAATGGGAGAATCCAGATGTCGAGTTTCCTCCAGACAATGCCCTCGAGCGCAGCACTTTCAATTTGGGATGATACTTCCTTTCCAGAGGTGAGCTCGCCGGGGTCCTTCACATCGTGTGACGGGGAAGAATAGTGCAATGCGTCATGATCAGCCTTGTCCATGGTACACTAGCTGGAGGTCAGAGGAGCGCTTGATCGTAGAAAAGACGGGGTCATATTGGGTCTGGGCGTGGCAACAACAGTCGGAGCTCGTCTCAGTTTCTGCGGTATATGCCGCTGTGAAGTTTATCATGATTGAAATTCGGAAGAACTTAACGGTCGTGCGGTCATGTCGGAGGACGCCCGTTGATGAATCTGGGGCAAAATTGATGTGCTCTGGCCGCATTGGTTAGCGACTGCACAAATAAGGGAGTTGGCTGATGTTCTAACCACAAAAGTCAATGATAACACATTGTAGGACCACACTTTCTACCTGGATCAGTCGTCGTAACGTTTTTGACGAGGCTTCAAGTTTGGTACGAGTCACTGGTGAGCGCCAGTGAGCTCTGATTGGTTTGCCACTTTACGATGAGGAACCACCTGATGTGACTATAAAAGTAATTGATAACACAGTTGGCTGGTAGAATTGCCCTCCGGGCATCCCTGGACCCGAGGTTGGTCCCCACGAAACGAATTCCATGATTCAGATTGATGGTGGTGTGTCCAACCACCCGTGCCACGGTCCGGCGGGGACCTGGCTCTCGGTAAGGGCATTTCCGGTTTGGAAACCTGTCCCCCCTGATTCCATGAATTTAGGCTTCAAGCGCAGCTGTGGGTCAAACTTTGAGCGACATTCGGCAGACACACCCGACACGAGAACGTTTGCCGCAGTGAATGCTGTACCCGTGGGATATTACAGTACAAGGTTTGCACACAAGATATGATGCTTTCCCACCCCTCACGAGAATTGGTATGGACCGCAGCAGTTCAACGACAGTACTTGCCGCCGCATTGAAGGCGATCGAATCACCGCGAGACATCTCCACTCGGCTCTGATAAATCATCGTTCTCCAATCCCCTTGTCTCGCCAGCCACCGCTTGAGCTTATCTTGCATCACTGTTCCACTGAGAAGTCCATCGGTCCCAAGCGACGATTCCTCCCAGCGTGTTTATCACACTAAGACATCTGCACTTGGAAACGTCGAGATCGAATCGACGGAGGACTGGTCTAGCCCAAACAGCTCGTGCATCCATGGCTCCAGTGCCTTCTTGATCTCTTCCTTCCATTGCCGAACGGCTCACCCCAGTCGACGGGGATAGCGGGGATAGCGGTTTGGATACTCCGTCCACCAACATGCGCCCTCTCTTGTCACCATATACCGTCTCGTCTTCACACCCTGCCTCACGAGACGACAGGCTTACGGGAGCGTTACGGTTTTTCGTGCTTCTCAGACAGTCTTTCGGTGCGCTACTGCTCGTTCCTCTATGATACAATGAATATAAGTGTGGTGCCTCTGATCATCCCATCGTCGTCCAACTACTGAAGGACATGTCACCGCGCTATCTCGCACGGAAGATACGGACGCTAGATATCTTGTAGTTGCTTCGTGTAATATGATTCATCGTTTCATCGTACCCTGGATCGCAATTTTGGACAGAGATGGCCGCAACAGACGTGCCCGCAGTGAGACTAACGTCGTGCCCCCGGGTGTGCGATAGGTTCAGTCGCGTCGGTCTACCATCACCACATCCCCACCCTCACTCAATCACGACCGCGAGCAGGGGCGGAACCTGTACCCGACGCGTTTCTGCCACCGATCGAGAATGTGACAGGTATGAATGGTGGTGGGGATTGGTATGGGCCTGGCGACGATGACACGCGAAGAACAGTTCTGGCACGGCTTGCGTCGTGGGCAACTACACGAGAGACCAGCATTCGCGGATAGAGACAGGGAATGATTCGACCGTAAGAGAGGAAGATGGAAGGACGTGTGTGAGCGTGATGGGGGGTGTGATGGGGAACGAGAGCAGGCCGCCGCCGCCGCCGCCGCCGACAAGAGGACATTGGGACAACCGCGACCGACGCGTTGTGTTCCAACTCTCGCCACCACCTCCGCGAATGGAGGCGGTGGGAGTATGACCCGGGTGTTTCCTTCGCGCGCAGTTGACAAATCCATATTCGCCATCACCGGGTGGTGAGGACCGAGAGTACGCGCCACCACCGAGGGAGTTTGACCATAGGCGGTACGGTGCAGGAGGGATGCTGTGGGGGATAAGAGGGACGATCATTTCGCCTCCACCTCCGCGTACGAGTTGAAGTGGGGTGATGTTTCAGGAGGGGTGGATCCGAGCGTTGAACGTTGAACTTTCGGGTGCTTGCTAACGGACGGTTATTGGATGCTCTGTTCTTCCCTGAGTTCGATCGCTGCTTTTCGTTTTTGAATAATCATCAAGGGGTGGGTAAAGCACCCATTTTGGCCAGAGCAAGCGCGAAAGATGCCAAATGATTGTGGGTGTGTGAATTGATTCGATAAGAACACGTGTATACCAGGCGACAGTGGTGCAGCGTACCGGGAGTAAACGACCAGCATCAGCAACTTGGAACGCCACAAAACAGCACATTTTGTGGAAGGTACGCGGTTGGCATGACCTAAATGCACTTTTTTGGGTCGCTTAGAGCTCACCAGCCAATGAGAGGGCTTCAAAATCACCACATAGGCTGTCGGAGAGACTTCAAGCAATAACGTTACTCGTCTGCTTTGCAGATGCACCAACCCCCATTCTATTGATCTCATACCTGGCCGGGAATGCCTCCCAAGGCACGCTTCGGGCGAAGGAATGGTGAGCACCTGTGGTACGATTGAAGGGACGATGCTGATGAGAACACAAGCGCCGAGCGAAAACAATCCCTCTTCCAGTATCGTTGAACGAAAAGAAGCAAAACCGATCGTAATCGATGGTCGAAATAACATTAATATCGTCGCAGTCCTCGTTGATGGGAAGCACATCGTGAGCGGTGACGATGAAGGGAAGATTCGACGTTGGCGCATGGAGGATGGCAAGGAGGTGGGGACGCCAATGGATGCGGGGAGTGCTGTTCGCGGCATTGCAGTGTCACGAGATGGAAAGTGGATCGTCAGTGGGACGAGAAGTGGGCAGGTGACGGTGTGGAATGCACAGAGTCACTCAAAAGTGACCGAATTCAGGGCACACTACACTCTCATTAATGCTGTCGACACCTCGCCAGATGGGACGAAATTCGTGACTGGAGCGGACGACGAAACTGCTTGCGTCTGGTCGCTGTTGACTGGCGAGTGACTGCTCGGCCCCTTGGAACACGACAACACTGTGGGAGCAGCAAAGTTTTCACCTAACGGACGCCTCATCGCCACTGCCACATTGAACTCTGTTCGGGTCTATGACACTCGGAATGGCAGTCTCCAATTCTGGTTCCCAGTCCAAGTCCGCGCGGTGGCGAACAACGGCCAGTCCCTCGCCTGGGCCAGCGATAGCAACCAACTCTTTGCCTTTTCACACGACGCCTACATCCACCATCTCGACGTGTCCGCCAAGACCACACTCTCTCAATGGCGCATTCACAGCACCACCAATACCAGATGCATCGCACTGGAAAGCAACGGCACATTCATCGTTGCCTCTGCTGGTTCTTCAATGTCATTTGGGATACAACGAGCCACGAGCAAATCGGGGCTGTCATCGGGTACACTCATAGCGTCTGGTCCATGGCTATGTCATCAAACTTTGACTTTGTAACTGGCGGAGACAACAGAATCACCCTTCAGGCACTCCGTGGCATCCTTCCCCCTCGCTACATCAACAATGTAAGTCTACCTGCATTAAGAAATCTGGCAATTGCAAACCTCTCTATTCGCCGTTGTAGACCCCCCGCATGCAGGAAATCCAGCACACAGAGCTTGAAAATTTTGACGACAGTCTAGGTACGTTCATTTGCATCCTGATCCTGGTTTTTGACACCCGTGTTCATCAGACGAAAGAATAGTAAATCCCAGGCAAGCCATCCAGGAGCTGCGCGGTAAACTCGCCGAATGTCAACAAAACGCCAGTCAGGAGAGGGATGACCTTATCCAGTCGCTACGCACTCAAGAGGAAAGCTCGAGTATGTTCCCCGTCACCCTGACCCATATTGTCTTGATTTGGGCCTATTAGATACCAGAATCGCGCGTGTCGAAAAATTTGTCCAAGAGCTCCGCACCCAGCTCGTGGAATTTCAACGCGAAGCCAATGAACAAAAGGATAGCTCGAACGAGGTCATCAGTTCACTACGTGCAGACCTTCATACACAGAAATCGGGTTCGGGTTCGTTTATTTCCAACCCCCACTCGCCCTTCATAGTCTTTCTGTTACTTATGTCCATCAAAGCACAAGAAATAGCGACTCTCAACAAAGGTGTTGAACAGTTTCGTAACAAGCTTGCCATGTCCAAACGCACTGCCAACCAAGAAAAGGATATCCTCAACAAAACCATAAATTCCCTTCGAACACGCGACGAAAGCTCCAGTGCGTCCATATCCACTGAGATCCGTGCTCCGTTGATTTCCATGGCCATTAGGCGGCAGAATCACACATCCTGAACAAACCATCCAAGAACTCCGCTTCCAGCTTGCCGATGCTCAACGGATCAACCATGCACATGAGCAGAGGCATCAGTGCGAATCCCTGTATGCCAAAGGTCACATACAGGGTGCTGCAGAATGTCTTCTCAAGTTTGCGAATACTGTAAACTCGGATACGAGAGCCGAGAAGGCAATCATCGACTGGGTTGCTGGTGAGTTTCGGCGTCGTGTATTAGAATAGAGTATTTCATCGTTGCCATCAGATTTTACCCACCGATGCGTCACGGTGCTGGAGAGAATGGGAGACGAGGCATCCAACACCGGGAATCCGGATGAGGTGGCTGCAGCTTACTCTACTGCGTTGTCGCTCGGCCCCACAACCCCGAACGCTGTACTAATGAAGTGGACGAGCATAATGTTGATTCGTGGATCGGCGGTCGAAGCATCGAGTGCCGCGACCAAGGTATGCTCTCCGTGATGGTCTGAAGATGGATAGTGACACTCTTTCGGTTTAGTTCAAGGTCCCGAGGTTTGTCGTTTACCGCATCATTTGCGACATTCTGGAACAACATGGTCGACTCACGGAGGCGGTCGAGTGTTTCCTACAAATGCAGAACGAGTTACAAGAGGACGCAGGTGTGGGTAATGAGCGAGAGGAATGGAAATTCGGTGGGTGGTTACAGCCGTGACTTGGTCCGTGCTAGTTAGAACAACCCCCTCCTCCCCCAGATTTTCGACGGCGTTGTGCCAAGAAGCTAGAGAAGCTGGGCGACGGCGCGAGGGACTCTAAGAAGCATGATGAGGCCATCGGATACTACTCCAATGTACTGTCGCTCGACCCGGCAAACAACGATATTCTCCTTAAGCAGAGTACAGAGGTACGAACTGTGTTTCACTCCATGTCAAATGGACCCCCCTGATCCACACCCCCAGGACATCGAGCTCGACTCATCATCCCACACGGGGTACGAGAGGAGGCATGCTGCATTACACGGCTTGGGGCTTCACCGGGAAGCTTTCGAGGCATTCAGGGTGATACTCTCAAGGATGGAGCAGTCTCCAGATCCACACACTCGCAGTAAGCCATTTGCTGTTGCACGTAACAGAGGATTTTGATTGGTTGTGGACAGAGCTTCGTAATCGGTACATCGATGCAACTGCCACGATTCAAGAAGTGGTTGAGGAGACGGTCCGCCACATGCCACGTGTACTCATCGACACCACTACTGGCCGTCTCTACGACAAGGCCCAGCAAGCAGCAGCTTTCGAGGAACTTCTAATCTACAACGAGCTACGGTCTTCGATGACTATCCGACTCGACCATGCACGCATTCGGAGAGAAGTGGAGGCGTTTTACCGATATGTGATGCTGTCGCACAGGTGGCAGCCCCATGAACCAACATTCCAGATGGTCGAGAATAGCTCAATCTACGGGTTACCGACGTCTCCCGGGAACAACAAGGTACAGAAGTTCTGTGAACTCGTACGGTCTCTTGACTTCCAGTGGGCATGGAGCGACACTTGCTGCGTAAATCAGCAAGATAAGGGGGTCCAGCAAGAATCTGTGGTTGCCATGTTCAGATGGTATCGTGGTTCGTCCCTCACGATCATCCACCTCCTCGGGGTCTTGTCGGAGTCACAGGAGATTGGACATCTGTGGAGAAGCATCTGGAACACCCGTGGGTGGACATACCAAGAATACATTGCTTCTAAGGTCGTCCAATTCTACACCGAGGACTGGAAGCCATACCTTGGATTGGACATTTTCAACCACAAGGAATCGCCTCTGATCCTTTCGGAGATGGAACAGGTGATGAACTTCGCCACGCAGGAGTTGGCCACCCTTGATCCGGGATTGGATAGGGTGCGCGAGAAGTTATACTTGGCTTCCAGGCGTCGAACGACACGGGAGGAAGACATTGCATATTCGTTGTTCGGCATCTTCAAAGTCCCGATTCCGGTGATATATGGGGAGGGTAATCAGGCAGTTGGTCGCCTCCTGGAATATATCCTGACCCGTTCGGACAATGTTACGCCTCTCGCGTGGACCGGGAAGAGCTGTGGTAGTCACCACACCTACCTCCCTGCGGATCTGACTGTCTACAACGAGATCGTGCCACCACATGTTCCACGACCAATGGAGACAGCTGAGATGGATGGGATGGTCATGACGTTGTCCTCATCGTTGCCTGACCATTCCCTCGCTGTAGCTTTGTACGAGCGGCTCGTCAATCTCCCCCCGCTATCCCTCGACGCTGGTCGGCTGCGACTTCCTGGGATTGTATTCCCCCTCGCTGACCTTGTCCCTCCCTCGGAATCTGATTCCAATGTTGGCCCCCGTGTTTATCGGGTGACATCACCCATGCTCGGAGATGTCGAGATCAAGACATCAGACAATTTATCTGGGATGCCTGGTTTACTTCTCATCAATCCCTGGATCAGTCCCCTCCTCGACCAGGATTACTCGTGCGGCGCCGCTCTGTTTGATGATGCCACGTGCGCACTGCGGCTCGCCGTCCAGCTCATGCAGCCGTTTGGAGCACTGCTGCTTGCACCGCTGTCACGCGTGCAATACAGACGGGTAGCTACGGATAGCTTGATCATGGTTCGAGTTCGCGAGGAGACTTCGTTGACTGACTTGATGGGTGGCATCCGTACAGTCCACATACAGTAGATGCAGATTGATGAATTCGGACCTTTACCATTTTGTATCCCACCCCCACGACATTCGAGCAGTTACTTTTGTTCTCGTTCTTTTGAGGTGCTCGCTGTGTGTGGGAACTGGGTCAGCCACGCATCCTTTCTAGCGGACGACTCGGCGCTCGGATCATCGTCTTGGCCAATGGAATAAGGCTGTGGGGCAACACGCGCGGATACGGGTATAATGAGCTACCCATTTACAGTAAAAAACCCTGCTCAGAAACACCGTGACTCCGAGGGAGTAAGCACTCGTCCTCTGGTGTCTCGAACACGGTCGGGATGTGTTCTCTGCAGCCACGTCAGTGCACGGCGTTTATATTAGTTGTCTTGACGGCGAGTCCAGAACTGCGGTGTGGGGGGGACGCTGGTGGCTCAGCTGTGAGATTCAGAGATTTATACCCCCGAGCCGTGGCAGGTGAAAAGAACACGGAGGACTCTCCTCTTTCCCCAGATCCGAATCAATTAGGAGCAAACCGCATACTAGTACCCGTATGCAGCGCTGGCAAGCATCAGTAAATTTACAAGCTGCTTATTCTGGCTTTAAACATCTTATTCTGCTTGTCAAACTACAAACCACATGTAATACTATCATAGTTCACTCCAAAACATTAGAAACTATAACTATGCTATATTTTAACAGACATAAAGCATAAATGTCAATCCCTGAATTGGTTTGGAGTGGTTGTGTTACCTTGCTAAGTACAATAAGATGCATAAAGCCAAATTAAGAACCATGTAAAATTACTGATGAGCGTTCAACGAGCAACATATCATTACATGCCCCCCTAATCAACCCCTAATAGACTCGTACTAGTACACGAATTCACGATTCTACAGGCTATAGATAAACCACGCACTACGATCTCCGAGGCCCAAGTCCGGCTCTTCCTCCTCCTTGTTCGTCCTCTGCCTCCTCTCCGCTTTCAACCGATTTTCCCGCCATAGGTATACCAAGTTGGCAGTGATGAAGACCAGCATACATACAGACATGGCGATAAACGTGATCGTTGCCGACGTGTAGTTGGGGGCGGGAGACAACGTGCCAAGCAGCCAGGTGCCAAGGATACCGCCTAGTTGGGTCATCATAAAGGCCACGCCCACAGCAGTCGCACGTCGGACGTGCGGCGCGCTGTTATTCGCCAGCCATGTCATCAGTGAAGGTTCCGCACCATACACCCCTGACATGAATATGCAAAGGGAGCCGTAACGGACGTGGCTCGAGGTGCTCGCTGTGTGTGTGGGAATTGGGTCAGCCCACGCATCCTTTCTAGCGGATGGCTTCCACATACCGTAAAACACACTGAAGCCGATCACCTGCAGGAGCGAAAAGAATATCGCGGTATATCCACGACATTGATAGTGATCCGATATGACGGCCGATATTAATGACACTTTTTTTTTCCGAGATGAATGACCGTCAGAGAGATCGTATGATTGAAATACGTACAAACAAAGGCAGCCGCGAATGGAGGTACACTCATGAGCTGAGCTTGGTTGCCTGAATATCCAAGGCTAGCAACGATCGTCGGTTCAAAGCTTTCGACATCGATGTCAGCATTGGAAAGAAACAGACAGACTCAGATAGAGCTCACTAGGCGAGACCGAGTAGTATCGTACCTAACAAGACCATTGTGAATGAGGGTGAGTCGAAAAAGGGTACATATGGATTTACCATTGAAGAAGAAAACGACGCAAAGGAACCATACATGTGACGACTTGGCCGTTCTAGCTACCTCCTTCCAGCTGAAACTGTCCATGTCGCCATCCTCCGAGACGGAACCAGCGTGTTTCAGAGCGGAAATCACGTACGCCCGTTCTTTCAGCGTCAAGAAGCGCGCCGTTTCGGGGGAGCGAGGAAGGAAGAAGAATGAGATGAGACCAAAGACAATGCTAAGTAAGCCTTCCTGAACAGCCAATTAACGTCAATTCACGACGCAGTCGATACACGGCGTACCAGAATGAATATCCAGGCCCACCCGGGCCTGCCACCCTTTCCATCCAGGTGGAGAATGGCAGCGGCCAGCAAGCCGGAAAAAGCGCCAGATAACGATGATGACATGAAGAACGTTGCGTTCCTATTGAAAACGTCAGATAATATACTGCAACATTGATCCCATGCAAACCGTATGTGCAGCCTCTTCCGGGGATAGAAATAAGAAAGATAGAGTATAATGCATGGAAAGATTCCCCCTGGCCAGTTGGTGAATGGAGAGAATGAAGCCTGAAATTATTATCCGAACCTTCCGCCAGCCCCAGGAAGAATCTACATGCCAGCAACCCTGAATAGTTATCGACGAACCCTTGAATTCATTCATTCCCTTAAGTAAATCTCTGGGATGACAGTGATAGCCACTCACCTTGTGCGGCACAAACGATACCCCACAGAATGACCGTGGTAGGAAGCATGAGATTGGGTCCAAGGTACTACGGTGTCAACGTGTATGACTAGCTACATGGTCGGTAGCGGTGTGACTCACCTTCAAGAGTAAGGTGGATGGAAGCCTAACAGAAATAAGGGGACTGGTGTACGTGAGCTAACATCGATATTTACAAACGATTCGCATGCATACATATAAGTAACAGTCAGAGCCATGGTGTACTATGAAAATCAATGAGCCGGAATTATATTGTCTAGAGCGCTCGACATGCCTGATAGTTCGACATGGCCAGCGATGTCTGCAAGCCAGCCACACGCGCATTCCCAATATTGGTCCTATCCTACACACCGTCTGTAATCGGGAACATAGAACTCGAGATGGAGTTTACGAACATACCAAGGTGGCGAGTAAAAAGAAACTAGTGCACAATGGGAGAATCCAGATGTCGAGTTTCCTCCAGACGATGCCCTCGAGCGCAGCACTTTCAATTTGGGATAATACTTCCCTTTCAGGGGTGAGCTCGCCGGGGTCCTTCACATCGTGTGACGGGGAAGAATAGTACAATGCGTCAGCCTTGTCCATGATACACTAGCTGGAGGGCAGAGGAGTGCCAAACCCTGAGCCATCTGATCGTAGTTATATCGGGCCCAAGCGTGGCAACAACAATCAAAGCTCGTATCAGCTGCGCCGGTATACGCCGCTGTGAGGTTGATCATGATTGGGACGGAGGAACTTGACGGTCGTGCGGTCATGTCGGAGAACGCTGGTGATGAGTCAGGGGGAAAAATCGATGTGCTCTGATTGGTTAGCGACTGCTCAAATAAACCACAAGAGTTAACGATAACACACTGCGGAACCGTATTTTCTACCTGGCCACCAGTCGTTTGAGTGTAACGTTTTTCACGACCGTTGGTGAGCTCTGATTGGTCAACCACTTTACGATGAGGAATCACCTGAAGACTTCCCAACCATAAAAGTAAATGATAGCATATAGAATTCATCATTGTCCTCCGGGCTACCTGGACCGGGCATCCCTGGACACCAGAGGTTGGTAGAGTTATTTGGAAAGTTGGTGTGTGGGAACCTAGGTCAACCACCCATGCAGGAACAGGGGTTAAGGTTAGGCTCAGACTCCCCGAAGTCCTATCCCCTAGTCCAGGAACAAGCTCACTGGCGGCTGGCGGATGAAGTTCACAGCTCGGTGGACACACGTACCAGACACGAGATTCACTGCACAGCCGGATGTGTGCCTGTGAGATATTAAATTTACCCACAGAGTCTCAGTTCAATCAAGACGCAAAGTTACAAAGAGGTCGCCACGAGAATGAGCACTGTGACCACAAGCAAACGGCAGTACTTGCCGCAGGGCGATCGAATTGCAAGAGCCACTTGGCATGTGCATTCCGTTTGAGCCGAGTTTTATGACAGCAGCATCGATGGTGATTTGCTCGTGGCTAGGGACTCATCAATGACGCTTGTCGACTCGACGTAGAGGTCACCCTAGGCCCGTCGTATGACAACACTGCTCAGCCTGTGCATCCCTTTTTGCCGTTTGTCCGTGTTCTGGGAGGGACTTGTGCCAATAGCGCCTCATTCTCTACTACGCCGAGGAAATTCCAAATTCCCAGCACGGAGGGTCCTTATCATATACTGATGCGCTGACTGGCGGTCCGAGTCGTGATGCCCACATTCCCGTCAAGCGATATGTTTCCAAGTTCTCGTCATCTCATCCGCTCGCACGCACACGCAACACACTACCGTAGTACCAAGCACCTCACGCGACCCCCTCGCACGCGTCACAACCGCACCTCGACGACACACCCAAGCACCCTCCTCACGCGCCCCGCCTACTAAAAAAAAAAACGCGACGTCAGCGGTCAGCCACCGCGCCGCGCGCGCGAACCAAACCACACGCACCGCTTTCATGCACGCCCGGGTCGTGGGATAACGCACGCACATGTCGTCGACGTCGACTCGCGCCACGTCTTCCTCGTCCTCGTTCACGAGCGTCACGTCCGAATCCATCACGGGGATCTCGTCGTCGTGCGCGTCTGCGTCGGTCTGTGCGTGTGTCGCTGCCGTGATGACCTTGTCGGCCTGGGCCTGGTACGCGCGGGGTCCACGATCATCGTTGACCAGGTTCAGCGACTTGCTCGCCATCGGTGGGGGTAGGTACGTGATAACCCGTCGCGTCGCCTCCGGCGCCCGCATCGGCGTCGCAAGACCAAGAAGCGGGAGGCGGAAGCCCCCAGACTGCTTCACCCCGTTCAGTTTCGCCACACGCACCGCCGACGTCGCCTTTCGCCTTGTGCGCGCCAGCGTCGACCACTCGGCGTCCGGATCGTCGTCTTGGCCAAAGGCGTAGGCGGTGGGGCAACCGCGTGGTGCTTTGCGTGGTGCGGTGGGTTCGGGCGAGGTCAGGCGCTTGCGTTTCGGTTCTGGGGTTCGTATATGCGGGGGGTCGGTGGCGGCTTGACCGGTTTTATGTACCACAGGAGGAGGGGGAGGGGGAGATACGCGAGTCCCTTCGTGGAGCACATCCACGAGCCAACTTGGTGCCGTCCCCTGAAGAGGCTGTGTGGACGCAGAGGGGTAGTCGTAGCTGGTCGCTGTAGGCCTGCTGTCCGTGCATGCGGGTGGAGATACAAGCGGTGGTGACGATGGGCGTGAGGAACAAGGAGCACCTCGATACACTTACCGGGTACCAGGGCTAGAGTGGACTTTACCTGGGGCTGGAGCGTGGAGCCGAGGGCCAGGAGAACTGTGAATCAACGTAGGGCGGCCTTTGGCGGCACGGCTGGCGTGAGGCGGGCTTGGGAGCCCTGGGGATGACCAGCGGCGCGACGCGTCCCTGTTGAGCTTAAGCGGAGGGTTATATTGGACGGCACGGTCGGAAAAGGTGGATATATGCGCTGGTTTTTTCTTTGCAAGCGGTTCTGTTGGATAGACTGCGGGTCCAGCCTGCGGTTGGTGAGGTGAATCCAAGAGTTTGGTGTGAACCGTGTCTTGCGTGGGCTCGCCACCTTGGGGTGGCTTGTTGGCTGCACGAATTGCGGCGCAAGACTTGATGGCGCCGGGACGGTGGACAGAGTCAGGTCCAAGAGGGCTGCCGTCGCGTACGGCCGGTTGGTCGCCCCGCGTACCTCGTCGGGCCTGTTTCCTGAACGCCTCCACGATGGGCTTGGGACGGGATTTGGGAGGCGGTCGGGCCGGTGCAGGGGTCGTCGCCAGGGTTGGTTTGGGGATGGACGGACGAGATGCGGCGTTGATGCGCGCGATGCTCCAAGGATTGGAACGATACTCTACGGTCTCGTGTCGAGCGGAGAGATCCATCTCGCGGATCAGACGCGCGTCCGTGGTGTCGTTCTTGGCGCCCGGATCGGGGTCGATGTCCGAGTCCGAGTCGGAGACATGTACAGGGCGACCTCTGTAGCTGGAAAAACACCAGTCGCTAGTTGCCATGGACATGTGCGCCGGACGGGTGGAAGCGGTTGTTTGGCAAGAGCCTTGGGACCAAACAACCACCTTGTTGGTCATTGCAGACGGTCCCGCAGCGCGTCTGGTTGCAACCACGCGGGCTTGATGGTCCCTGATGATCAGCAGAACCCAACGAGAGGCCGTGCCGCGTTGTTTGGGTGGTGATAAAGGATCAGCTAAAACCGTCCAGTAAAACCCGAAATGAGGGTGTCGTAAGTGCAGGGTCCTGAGATGGCAGGCGGCGTTAAAGAGGAGCCGTCATAGTATTTGAGGACGTGTGGACGCTCCCTTTTTTTTTCTCCCTGTGGTCGCAGCCATGTGGACAGACAGACTGGTCGCTCGTTTCCACAAACGATCTGCGTCGCTCCAGGCCCAGGGCGCGCCGCTCATCCGTTCTCCAGCCTCGCGGCCGTTCAGCACTGCGACCCTCGATCCCGTGCAGGAACTCGAGGACGTGCCCCGCGAAGCCCCTACAATCACCGCCACGAGCGAAAAGATAAACGAAAAGGGTTCAGATTCCAAACCGGTCGCACCCAAACCCGACCTCTCCCTCGCGCAAGCCGCCGCCGACATCGAATCGAGCAACTTGCTGGGCATGCGGAGCCTTCGCTCCTTTTTTATGGAGGAGATCGATACAGCGCAGGCTGCTGCTCCGTTGTCGGCCTACTGCTTCATGACCGGCTTCATGTACGTCGCTTGCGTTCCGCCTCGCCCCCCGTCGCTCACCCCCACCCGTTAGCGATGCAGTGTCCTTTTCTGCGATATTCGTTTGGTGTGCCTTCCAGACAGGCAACTCTGTACAAGTACGTCCGCCGCCCTCGTCCCCCTTTGCCCGCTGAGCGGGACCTCCCGTAGCTTGCACTGGCCCTCGCACGACTCTTCAACGGCGAGCACGACCACTCCTTCCACATTGCCGATCAACAAGCCCTCTGTTCCATCCTCGCCTTCATCTTTGGCGCCTTCATCGGCCGCATCGGCGACAAGATCGGGTGCAAGACCCGCGCGTGGTTGACGCTCGGCACCTTCATCCAGACCGTCTTCACCTTGTTCGGTGCGATCGCCATCTGGAAGAGCGGCTCGGGCAGCGTCGCAGCCAACCGCGGCGACCCCGCCTGGTCCAACGCCGTCTCGTTCATCACCGTCGGATGCATCAGCGCGAGCATGGGTCTCCAAGGTATCATGGGTAAACGTCTCGGTACCCAATTTACGACGACCGGTGCGTGGCCCCCCCCCCCCCCCCCCCGGAACCCGACGTTCCACGTTGTCACACACTGACGCTGATTCGTTCTGCAGTGGTCCTCACCACGACCTGGTGCGAACTCATGACCGAACCTCGGTTGTTCAACCTCCGCCGTCTCGTCGTCTCGCGCGATCACAAGGTCATGGCGATCGCGTTTCTCTTTTTGGGCGGTTTCGTGGGCCGGGCGATCCTGGACAAGATCGGGTCTGCGGGCACGCTCGGTGTAGGAACCGGTCTCCGTTTCGTCACCACGCTCTGGTGGTTGCTCGTTCCTGCCAAGAAAGCAAAGTAACGTCGGTGACGCGCTCATGTGGGTGGACAGACGCCATCACGCGCTTGGTCAGTGACCGGTGCTGGGTGATGCAAGATATGGAAGCGATGGGTATGCATGCAGGATCAGTGTTACACTATGGGTCCGTCTCTTTGCAGACGAACGAGATTAAAAACATGAACCACGACGAATCACGACGTAACGCCGTGTCGGATTTGTGAAGCGATATAGGTATTAATAGATTGCACATACCTTGGGCTTTATTTCATCAAACATATGTTTTTTGGACGCACCAGTTTATAAAAGAATTGATTAGATGGTCTTATGCACTCACTTGGCCCCGCTAGCATCTGATCGCTGTCAGGTAATCATGATATCGATACAACCACGTCCCTTGCACAACATCACCTTCCAAGCAACCGACCCAACAACCCCTTCTTAGCCTGCCCGCCCTCCACCTCATCGACATACCTAACCCGCACCGACCCATGTGGCGCCTCAAGCTCCACCCGATCACCCTCCCACTCGCCCTCGCCCAACAAGCTGAAATCGCCAACAAAGTACCGCCGCACGGTGCCGAGCTGACTGAGCTGGGTCGCGTTCTCGACGATAGTGTCGTTGATGGATATGCTGCCGTGCTTTGTGGAGAGGGAGAGGAGCCCCTGGAAGGAACGCGGGATGGCGAGGCGGATCGTCCCGTGTTTGGCGAGCCCTGTGAGCGCAAACGGAGCCGCGCCGTCGAGGGCGTGCTAGGGGGAGCGGGGTCAGAACGTCCATGGGCCGTGAAAAAGAGAGACGGACCAGTACGGCGTGGATCGACCCGTGATCAGAGGTGAGCGCGATGGTCGTACGCCGGTGCTTGAGACACGCTTGGGGCCCGAGCAGCCATATATCGGCATGCACAGAGCTGGATTTAGACCTCAGCCGTAGATTCTTGCGATCGTCTTCCGATTCGTCTTCGGCGAGGGGGGGTAACACGGCGGACGGGATGCGGATGGAGGGATCGATGACGAATTCGCCGCGGATGGACTCGTCTTCGTTGAAGAGGGCGAGAAAGTTGGTCGGTTTGTTCTTGTAGGTGGGCGTCTCGGAGGGGACGCTTCCGCTGGCGGTGGATTCGATTTGGGGTGAGTACGACGGGGGCGGCTGTCGAAGAAACGGGTTGAGTGGGTGCGGTGAGATCGTGGTGTGAGCGAGGTACCTCATCGGGACCCGGTTTGTCCATCTGGACGGTTGGGTCTGACTGTTTGGAGTCCTGGCCGTCGGGTGTGATGAGCATGGCGGGGTTGGAGGAGATTGAATAAAGGGAAGGTGTTTATATCCCTCTTGGAGGACTGCGCAATCAATCGATCGAGTTACGTTTAGAGAAGCAGCCCACAGCCTCACACAGCAACTTCGACTTCGTTATGCAACAAGACACGCGCACTTCTATTTGCTGTAGAGCCCCACGTGTCGTCAAAGGAAAGCATAAAAACGGGGATTCTCCCAGCGCTTATCTCTAGTCCTTTCTTCTCTCCCATGAACGTCGCTGGCCCTTCTCGAGCCTCGTCCTCTGGGCGACGCGCACCAAGGGAGAGAGTCGAAAGCACTTACGAAGAGGACCTGCTCGGTCTCTTGGCCCAGCTCGATGTCGAGGAGATGGACGAAATCCAGGGGTTTTTCACGCAGCGATGGCGCGGGGGCGAGCCACTGTCTGATCACGACATCGCCATGAACGATTTGTTGCAGCAGGCCCGTGCGCTGGCTATTTTCGACCAGGATCGGGCCTTGGCGCAGCGGATCGCTGCGGGCGAGGATGTCGGCGTTGAGCAGAGGCCGCCAGCTGTGGCGCGTCAGCAAAATGGGAATGGGTGAGTGAGTTTCCGCCTCCGTCCAACATCCGTTGAGGGGGGTACACAGAAATGGTCACCATCAACAGGCCCCCAGGTACGAGTACTGTTTCAGTACGCTCGGACGACGATCGACTCCTTTTTAGAAATGACGCTGCACCATCCAAGACGTGGGGAGGGTGGCTCTCCTCCATAGTAGATTGGGCATTCGGCGCAAATGCGTCTCCCGAGTCTGGCCCGTCACCTGCGAGTACTGCGGTGCCGAGAACCCCGGTGGCGAGTAATCGGTGTGTTCGCCTCGAGTTTTGTTACGTCTTCGTTTCTTGCTGACGGGTGTCGCTGCCGGCAGTCCAACTGGGCACGACTGCGTCATCTGCCAGGATCCCATACATGGCGCAGAGATCCGCACTCCATGTGGTCACTACTACGACATTGCCTGCGTTACGGATCTGTTCCAGTCTGCGATACGAGACGAATCTCTGTTCCCTCCTCGTTGCTGCAGGCAAAACATCCCCCTGACTCAGGTTCAACCACACCTCACACAAACGCTCATCACGACGTTCCAGCAAAAACAGGTCGAGCTCAGCACGCTCAAGCGCGTCTACTGTTCCTCGCCTACATGCAGCCTCTTCCTGGGACCCGTCTCAGAAGGCATCTTTGGAGGCAAAGTGTATACCTGCCCCGCACCAGGCTGTGGCAGGCGCACGTGCGGCAAATGTCGTGAGCAACACGACAGTAACCGGTCGCACGCCTGCCGTCCCAACGCCGACGCGGCTCAAGTCCTCGAGCTCAGCCGCACCGCTGGCTGGGCCCGCTGCCCCGGCTGTTCGCAAATGATCGAGCTCAACATGGGCTGCTTCCACATGACGTGCCGGTGTCGGACCGAGTTTTGTTACGTCTGTCAGGCGCGGTGGAAGACGTGTCGGTGTCCGCAGTGGGACGAGCGGCGGTTAATGGTGGCGGCGGAGGAGAGGGTGGATGCGCAGCTTGGGGTACGACGCGATGCGCCTGTGCGGCGGGCAGTTCCTGTTGCCGTTCCTGCCCCGGCGAATCGGGTGCCGGCCGTGCAAGTAAGACCGCCCCCACCCGTACCAGCACGAAGGCCGGCACCAGCGCCCCCCCGGCCATATCCCATAACACCTGTCGCTCCAAATCGATTCGTAGCCCCAGCGCAACCTGTAGCCCCAGTGCAACCACCCCTTGTAGGAATATTACGTACCCCCGCACGCACGCCAACGGCCTCGAACACTGCAGCACGACCGGCAAGCACCGCCTCGACTACGAACGCGAGGGCATCCGGATCAGGGTCGGTACCATCCCTTGTACGACCCAAGTCCATACTCAAAAGCACGCCGACGAACGCGGTCCCCTCTGCGTTTACGTCTGCATCCGCATCGGGGTCTGGTTCGACGTCGGCACCATCCCATGTACGTCCCAAGTCCATACTCAAAAGCACACCGACGAACGCGGTCGCCTCTACGTCCACCTCCGCATCCGCATCTGGGTCGGGATCGACGTCGGTACCATCCCTCGTACGTCCCAAGTCCATACTCAAAAACGCCACGTCCGTATCGGGGTTGGGATCAACGTCGACGCCATCCCCACCATATGTACCACCCAAGCCCACAGTACCCCAACAAGACCCGATGCGCCAACGCCTGGTGCGCGAGATGATGGAACGACTGCGGGTCGACCACGACTGTGACCATACGCAGTGGCACTACCGAAAGGGGGGTGGAATCTGCCAGACTTGTGGACACCATTTGCCGATATATCTCTTAGTGAGCGTTCGGGCCGTCGCTTTGGGTATGCTTGCTGACGCGGGTCTGTTTTGGTGTATGCAGCGATGCCAGGGGTGTGAAATCCTGGCGTGTAAACGGTGTAGGCATAATCGTTTGTGAGCCTTGGGGGGTAGTTTTGGGATGGATGCGATGTTCGGGGCTTGCGCGTTCTGATCGAGATGCTTTTTGTGTTGGCCTGCGAGAGGAAAAATGTACATTTGTATAGGGTAGAGTGTTGCTTGTGTGTGTCTATACCCTTCGTTGCGTAGATCATTTCCATTCGATAGCATCATCCGATGAGGTGTATGTACATAGACTGGGTCTCCATAGGTAAAGAACTTTGAGCGTTCGACCACCTGTATTGTCGGAAAATTCTGGGTGTCATTGGATGACATGATAATTACTTAAAATGGTCATTACAATAGTGCCCAATGTAAATGTGTAGTTAATGACTAAGAAAAGATGATAATGCTGCAAGGCGACATTATAATGATCATTACCATAATCGAGTGACACACTACAATGACTAATAATGTCACAGGGCAAATTATTAGGTCAGCTGGATTGAAATGGTATTATAACCCCTTTCAATGGCACAAATCGGTACTTTCATAGGGGGTCACCATTTTAATGATGCGGCTGGATTGAAATGACATTACTACAAGTGTAAATGACACAAGCGCAAGGAGTGAAGATTTTAATGGTTTGACGCCCAATTGACATTGACCAATTGTAATAACAATCGTACTTCAATTCAGGTAATGCAGTCTACATCAACACTGTTCCTCATTACACCCCACTTCGAATTCCGGAATTCTCGTTGTGTAACATGACGATTTGGAGATCCGAAGCCTGTACAAATTTTAAAACGTCAGGATAGTGTCAAATTAACTAGTCATTACTCACAGTGGTCGCAGCCAGTTGCGGCAGTGTCGACACAAAGAAGCTTCATATTGTAATTCAGAAGGTAACGGCTGGCAGAGGAGAAAAGAGTGGTCGTGGATGGGGACTGTCGACCCAAGGAGGGTTTTGAAGGAAGGGGTGGAGGACAGCGTTGGTGATGACGTCGGTGACACCTTGCATTGTAACAAGTCAGATTCTGAATCAGACATCTGAATGCGATTTAAACGATCATTGCACTCACCAGCTGGTCCAGGCCCACGTGGAACATCGACAACAATGACAGACAACAAGTAGCAATTCATAGCCTAGTAGGATTGTCCAGGTCCTGGGCCACTATGTCAGAGCCCTACCCAAAAGACGTGACGAAGAGTCAATGGTTGTGGTCGAGGGGAAAGAGAGGTTTTAGACTCCGATTCTGGTGCTGAGAATTGTTAATAACCTGGACCATAATAATTGCATAATCATAACTTCCAATTAAAATGTGTGCAGGCATGCATTGGCTCGACGGGTCGCTGCACAGAGGCAATGGTATCCTCGTTCTTAGGGTGTGCTTGGGTGGCAATCTCCAATTCCAGCAGGTTCATTGGTGAATTGAAGTGAACCTGTCCAGGAGATCACAGATGAGCCACTGCTTAAGCAGAAACCTAATTAATACCTTGTTCAGAAGTGCATAATGACCATCTGCGAGTCTCACTTTCTTCGGTTGCCAGGGCGTGATCTCTCCGTTGGCTTACCCACCTTGTCAATGTTGAGAATTCTGGTATTTCTAATCTTATCTTTCATTTCCTGATACCAGATTCTAGATCGGTCTTTGACCTTATTCTTATGCTATTCCATATTACTCATCACATATAGATAAGTTCTTTCTTATCTCATGGTCTAGACTATGACATCATCCTTATCTGGTGTTTCATGATGTCATAAGATGTGATACACGTTTCACATTCTCTTACATGTTTCACACTATGAAACATCTTCTACTTACACCGTGTTTCATATCTGAAACAGGTTTCAGGGTTAGTGTATAACACTATATAAGACCAGGCCTTAAGCCCGTCTTCCCTATCTCATTATCTCATATTCTGAGAATTCATTCCTCGCTCCTACTCTCACTCAGAATCACTTGAGCATTAGCCTTCCACCTATTGCTCTCCTCTGAAGACTCTTTGTTACCATCCATAACCAATCAGTGAGTTATCTCCCACTGATACCATAATCCCTTCTTGCCCCTGCGTAATCGGGATATCTATCATCCCGATAGGTTATGAGCCCCGCTTGAACAGAGGACGTCATCATACTAGTACCGATGCCTCTTGAGTTCTTGCGTTATGGTTCATGGATGGTTTCTGAATTCGTCATGGTGATCGCTATGATTGCCGCAGCATTTAACTATGCTATGACACCCCCACTGAGAGAGGAAGACGGACTCGTAGAGTTCGCTGCTACTTCTGGAAGGTTGATTCTTCGTCGTGAAAGCGATGAGTTTCGACTTCATCTTGGAACATGGATTCCTTTGCACTATGCAATGCTTAACGTCGTTCTTCATTTAGAACCATGTGAGTTAGAATCCACTCCAGAAGAGCAAGACCCCCATCTTCCTTCTACACCTGCTGCTACACCTGCCGCTATGTTACACGAGCGTGCACGTGCTACTGCACGGTCCAATAACCTGGTACACCCTGGTGTCCCATTCTATCTGCCTTGCCCGGTCTGCTCTCGAGGACTAGAGAGAGGCCAATACTGCGACCACTTGGAGATTGAGAGACGAGTCTTGTGACAAGGGCCAAACCAACCTATCGCAGAACATCTGCGACAGCCCTTTCGCTTCTTCCAAACAATACGAGGACACGGTATTTTCCCTTCGGATCAGGTTGAACTTAGTTCCCTGAACGAACCCCTTCCTTCTTACCGACAGTTGACTTCTCCCACTTTCCAATCTCAGTCGACTCTACCCGTGATAGAGATCAACGAACCAGAAGGGACCTCCTACTTTGAGCTCCTTACTGGATACCGATCCTCTTCCACACCTCCTACACCTCCATCTACTCTGGAACTACCACCTCCCTCGTATAACTCCTCCTCATCCTCCAATGCCTATTTTGACGCTCCCGATACCCCAGAACCCTTTGATTTCCGACAGAGAGAACTTCGCTTACGCCAAGTTTGTGAATCCAATGGACGTGGAGCTCTTCGAGCTACCCGCGGACCCCGTAACAGAAGAGGGACTCACCCCTCGCGAGATCACAGAACTGCGATTCGCACGGTTCCAGAAGCCTCGGGTTCTAGGGATCACCGAGAAGAGAATGTGGAAAGCATACGTGGCCGACGACGAAACAGGCGAGGTCACCAACAAAACCCTCGCCCACACCTATCAGACGGACAAGCTCATCCCTCTGACAGAAACTGAGTTGTGCACTGCCGACCGTGTGGTCTTACCTATCCAGATTAGACCATGCGAGACCCGATTGAAGTCTTTGGCTTTGATCAATAGTTTCATGTTTAAATGTGAAACAATCGGCTCTGCATATGAAGGCGCTGGTTGGGCTTTCCCCACCAAGAAATATTTAGACGCCCTTCCAACTTGAGTCCATTTTCAAGGATTCGAAGCTATTCATCATGCCCACTTCCCTCCTGACCACGCTCCTCATCTCGAGCTTGAATGCTCACTCGAGCCAAATTGGCTACCTCCCGTGCAAGTCATGGCAGATGACTGGGGTTTTGTTCAGCGAACAGAACCACCGTATTTATCCTCATGGAACGACTCCTTCGATGACCACTTCCGTTCTCTCTACCGCCGCAACCCTGCCTATAAGGTTCACCGCCGCATACAGAGACTAATCAAGTCTGCTACGTCTAAAGATGAACGTGACGCGATTTATGAAGGCCTCAGATCAGGCCCTGGACGAAGAAGGCATCGAAGAGCTGCTCAGGAAGGAGAAGAACGTAGAAGGTTTCTCCGACATCGTTGAATACCTTGGACAAACCTTTCTTCCTCCTTCATGGCCACTTTCATATGAAGATCTTGTGTATAACTCTGATTTAAATCCTTGTTTCTTGAACTTTTTAATGCTTAACAGTTTACCTTTCTCTTCATTGCATGTTCCCTATTTTTCTTGTGATACATCTCATATCTGTGTACAGGAAGGCACCTTTACCAATAAATATATTGGTAACCCACATTATCTTGTGGAGATGTGTTTCGACTTGTTCGAATCACATGCCTTCTTGCCGATGTCTAAACCGCATCGAGATAATGCACTGATCACTGAGAAACGTAACAAGAAGCAATGAACTGAATACTGGAATTTACAGAACAAAAGGATTATCAGATCTTCTATGATCGTTCCAGGATATCCACCAGGAAATATTGGACTTATTAGCTCCCCTACTTCCTTTTGCCTGCTTTCATACATATTTGAATCTTGTTTTATTGACGATATCTTTTCAGATCTCCTCTAAACAGATATGGCACTCCCTACCACCGAAATCAAGTTTGACGCTTCTTTCGTCACCAAAATCCCTACCCTCATTGGACAGTCGAATTACGACATTTGGAGCATTCGCATCCAATCCACTCTAGCCTCCTATTCCATATGGGAATTCATTGATGGCACTCTCACTTATGCCGGTGTCTTTTTCTAGATAAGATCAGTAGAAACGCTAAGAAACGCTTACCAGACAACCAATCTTATCTCCACGGGTAGTAAACCTTTAGCGAGGTGAAGAGAGTACTCTTCCCTGGTCGAGTTGGTACTAGAAATAAGTATCAATCTCGTAGAAAGGGGTTGACTATCAGGTATGTGGTTTGTTCGTCAATCGTCAATGAGGTTGAGGGTGATTGGGGGTTCAGCAAACTGTTGAGGGTCTGGATTTCAGCTGGGGTGGTGTACAAATTGTACACTGGATAGTTGGGGGAATGGTCTAGACAACTTCTTGGGTTGCTAGAAGGGTACTCTGCAGTGACTAGGGTTACTTCCCTAAGATGCCAATTAGCTCCAGTCGATTAGGAATGCTCAATTGGGTAGGTAGCGTAAATACGCTTCACTTTCGCTTACTGATTCACACACGTCACTTAGTCACACAGAACAGCTTTTCCTAAACTGAATCTATTATGTACTAAGGAGTTGGCAATCAGCTTAAATGTGCTCGACTCGACCCCTTTCCCAGGGTACTAATGAACTATTAGGTCTCCCTACTAGCTGGGGATCTATTCCCTTTAGTTGCCCGCTCTGGGGTTTTCTCCCTAAAGGTGTCCTAACTGTCCCTATCCTAAGGGATACAGTATACTCCTAACTTGGGTCTAAGTAGTTCTATTTATAGCGTGGGAAACTTCTCTACACAGCCTCACTGTTTGTTTGTAGAGGGGTGCACTTGTGAGCACTCGTTGGTTGAGATTTACTCAAGTAGGAACCTTTTTCCTAAAAGAGGGAACCTGCCAAATGGGGCTGAATCGCGCTCCTTATATAGTAGTTTACATGTGGCTGTGCTACCTTCGGTTCCGAGGTGGCTGTGCCAAGATATGACTCATACTGACTCATACTGACTCACTTTGACTCAACCTGTCAGAAAATGACTTGCAATGAGCTAAAAATAGCCTTTGGCTTGGCAATGACTCATACTGACTCATGCCGACTCATTATGACTCATTATGACTCATGCTGTGCAGGTCACATGATCATTCTGCTAGTCTAGGGGCAGTGCTTTGGCTAGTCCTCATTTGACTCACTTTGACTCATATTGACTCATTATGACTCATGCTGTGCAAGGTCACATGATCTGAGTCAGGTGATTCGCAACTGAGGTCACATGCTCCAATTGCTCCTCTGACACTTGGCTAAGTACTCAAGGATAAAAGAGATATTAAGAAAATGGTTTGCTAAGTAGTTGTAGGTAGTAATAAAAGTATGTTGGGAGAAAACATTTTGTTTCTCCACAACCTGTGAATGAACAAATAAGGAAAAATAGGGATACATACTAGACACTATGGTCTATATGTCCCTCAATTAGCTAAGCATTTGGACCGTGGGAATATAGTAAAAACTCAAATCTCGGGTCAAATGTCTAGCATCACATATACAATAACTATGTATCCGCATCCAAACAGTTTGGTGCAGGTCAACGAGTGGGCGGATCTTAACACCTTCCCATCTGTCGCTAGAGCTCTATGGGAACGTCTCCGAGCTCTCTTTGGGACCGTTGGTCTCACCGGACAATTCCTGCTCTTCAGTCAAGCATCATGCTTGCACATTCGACCCCAACAAGCCAATGAGGACATTAGCCACCTCTCATCCCTCTTCGAACAGCTTACCCAAGCTGGTTTGAATCTTCCTCAGAATTTTAGAGCTATGTTGCTCTTATCATCCCTTCCAAACGAATACCACCAACTCGCCTCCACTATTACCCAAACCATTGAGGTTGCAAACTTCAATATGGAGACCGTTACAACACGGATACTCATGGAGATGAATCTCCATGCTACGCGCCGACCTCTTCATGCCCGGATTTCTCATGCGGAGTCCTCCGGAGATGCACAGATTAACAGGACCAACGTCATAAAGCGCGGTCCTCCACAGCAGAACGCTTGGAGGAACCAGACCCCCTCTTACCAGAGACCGCAACAGACGTATGGACAACAGTCCTCAAATTTCCAACAACCTTCTGCCGGCTCTACGCTGAGACCATCTGGCTCCAACCAGAATCAGAGAGGTAGAGGAAAAGGTCCTGCTAAATCTAAGCAGCCTGGCCGCAACCAGAAGAAAGAATGGTTCAATGCGTGCCATAATGCCAAGGGTAAAGGCAAAGCTGCTAATGAAGTATCCTTTGCAAACCAGTTCATATTGGATAATGATGATCTCGCCCACAGGTTTATAGATCACCTTGGAGACCACGAGATCGGGGAGATCCAGGAAGTTGAAATGGACGACTCCACTTCCACAAAAGCCAATGCTGGCTGGGATGAAGAAAACGGGATGAATGTAGCTGGGTCGTCTCAAACGCCCTTTCGATACAGTTCCTTCAGAGAATACCCCTTCTGAAGGAACAAACGCTACATCGGGACAGACGAAGAAGAAGAAAGAGAAGAAGAAGAAAGTTTCCTTCTCTCTTGGTGGACTCGCCAGTTCATTGTCTCATTTCAACAATGTCGATTTGTTGAATGAGAGTCATATTCAGACCGTACTTCCTATCATGCCCGAGGCGTTGACCGTGGCTATACCACGAGATCCTGGAGTACAGTTACCTTACCCTTCTGACCAAGTGTTAGACGGATATGACCATGATGACGAGTACTATTTGTATTGTGGCGATGGATATGATGCCTTTTACGATTATCACGGCGCTTTTGCGCTAGGAGGAGATTCTGATAAGTCATTCGCCCGACACCACTGGATGATCGACAGTGGTTGCACTGATCACTTATCACCATTTAAAAGTGACTTTGCACATCTAGGCTCCCAGGTTCGATTCGGCCGTAGTTGCCAATGGCGAATGGGTTCCTATGTATGGTCCTGGCAAGATTATTGTTAAACAGAAAGCTTCTGGCCAAGAACCTCTTGTTCTTGATGAAGTATGGTATGCTCCGCATGCAGGTCACCGACTTTTGTCGGTTCCTACGCTTACTAGCCAAGGCTATAAGTGTACCATCAGTGATTCCGAATCCAGAATCTGGGACTCAAGTGATCGTCTGGATGATCCGGGCATCTGCCTCATCTCCAGGATAATAACCTTCATTGGTTTCAGTCATCTCCGATTACTCCAATGAAAGGTCGTATCATGTCACTTGTTAAGGACAACTCCTACGATTTATGGCACCATCGTCTTGGACATCCTTCCAAGAATACTCTTCGCCACGCTCCACTTCATGTCTCCAGTATGCCCACTGTCACACTCCCGGATACCAACTCTCCCTGCAAAGGCTGTGCCCTTGGGAAGATGCATGATCGCCCCTATCCTGCTTCAGGAAAACGTGCTACTCATCCTCTCAGACTTGTACATTCGGATCTTGTTGGTCCTATGCCGACAGAATCTCGATACCGTGCACGTTATGTTCTCACATTCATTGATGATTACTCTGGTTTTGCAGTTGTTGCGTTTTTACGCACCAAGGATGTTGTCTCACGACACTTCCAATCGATGGTTTCTTGGGCTGAAACCTTTACTGGTCACTCGCTCACCTCTGTACGTTCAGACCGAGGGGGGGAATTTATGGCTGGGACGTTACAATCGTTCTTTCAGTCCAGAGGACATTACGCATCAAACCTCTGTTCCCCATACTCCCCAACAAAACGGTCGTGCAGAGAGGTTCAATCGAACTTTGCTTGAAAAAGCTGAAGCCATTCGCCAACATGCATGTATACCTAGATCATTCTGGCAAGATGCTGTTGAGACTGCATTACACATCTATAACAGACAACCTATGCGTCGTCATGAATGGAAAACACCTAGTGAACAATTCACTGGAGACAAACCTGATGTTTCATACTTCAGGATCTTTGGGACTCGTGCCTATGTCTTTATACCTCCGGAACAGCGACAAGACAAACTCTCTCCCAAATCTGAGGAGATGATCTTTATTGGGTACGAACCGAATACCAAAGGCTACCGCTTCTGGTCTAAAGAGCGACGACTGAATGTTCATTTCTACGAACGCCATTTTCGATGAAAAAGTCTTTCCTTATTGTTCCAGAGACAATGTAGGACGAACCTACCCCTATTCCAATCGACACGGACTATGCCGATGAAGCTGCCGATGAAAATGCCGATGAAGACCACCCACATGACCACTCAAAGGACGATACTCGACCAAGGGATCCTGGAACCCTCTCGAGATGTTTTTATACCCGTACCTATAGGATTAGGTCAACACCCCAATCAACCACAGTCAACCTCATGATGGGCAATCACGAGGATATACCACTCCATCTACTACTCCTTGGGAACCACCTCCAGAACGAGATCCGCTTTCACCTCTCTTCTTGGATTCCCCGGATTCTTTTAACGATCCACCATCCTATCATACATCACCTCTTCGACCTGCTTCTAAGCGTGTCACTCCTGACACTGGTCATCGGAGTTCCATTGCTGACCGACATCAGCACAAATGCTATATGGTCACAGATTCGCCTCCTGAACTGGAGAGACAATCAGGCATTACGCCTCGAGTCTGGTTACCACCTCATCAACACCCTGATGAGTCCCTACCTGAATTTAGATCTCGACCTCACCAGCATCACCCTACTAGGGATGAACGCTCTTCTACACGAGCACCTGCTGATCAACGACGATCCTCTCGCGTTCCCATATCAAGGATTCTTCCTGATAATGCTTATGGGAATAGACCACCAATCGACATCGAGAGAGATATGTCTAGAGGTCCTTGATACTATCCAGGAGGAGATGGACGTTACTCCAACCAACGAAGATGATGATCTTGGACAAATGTATTCTTCCAAGTGGATGAGATCACTGTTCAATGCTGCAGTTGGATCAGGTTCTATTCCTAAACAATATCGAGATGTTCTAAAGCTCTCGAAACAGGAACAGGAACTATGGAATGTTGCGATGAAGGAGGAGATACAGTCACTTCACGATCGCAAGGTATGGACGTTGGTAGACCTACCAAAGGGTCGTAAACCCGTCAAAGGGAGATGGGTATATGCAGTGAAATCCGACGGTCGAAAGAAAGCTCGATTCGTCGCTAAAGGATTCACACAGGTCTTCGGAATAGACTACGAAGAAACCTTCTCTCCAGTAGCAAGGTTTGAAACCTTCCGACTTCTTATTGCTCTAGCTGCGCTTCACGATTGGGAAATCGAAGCCCTAGATGTCAAAACCGCCTTTCTCTTTGGCGAGCTGGATGAGGAAATTTACCTCGAACAACCAGAAGGATTTGTAGTAAAGGGTCAGGAGAAAAAGGTTTGTCGCTTGAGAAAAGCGATATACGGATTTGAAGCAAGCTGCGCTTCAATGGAACAAGCAGCTACACAAGTCTCTCCTGGAGATGGGATTTCTCAGATGCAAGTCTGACCCAGGGACTTATTTCAAGATCATTGGTGACGAGATTATTATTCTCCTCATTTATGTTGATGATGCACTTTTTATGGGAAGCAACAAAGCACAGGTCCTCGCTCATAAAGCTTCATTCATGAAACGATGGGAATCAAGAGATCTTGGTCAAGCCACTGAGTACCTAGGTATGAGGATTACTAGAGATCGCAAAAAGCGAGCTATCTCTTTGGACCAAACCCGCTATGTGGAGAAAGTCGTTTTACGATTTGGCCAAGAGAACTGCAAGCCAGTCTCTGTACCTCTTCCTACCGGATATAATCCGAGACCAAACTCTGACCAAAATCAGTCGAACCCCGCTCTTCGCAGTCGCTATCAGTCGGTCATCGGATCACTGTTATACATCATGCTGGGTACCAGACCGGACTTAGCCTACTCCGTCATTAAAATGTCTCAGTTCTCTTCCAACCCTACGGAAGAACATTTGCAAAAGGCGCTCTATATCGTGCGCTATCTATCATCCTCCCAGGAGCTTTGCATCTCGTACTCTGGACATGGAGACCAAAACGGCTTATGTGCCTATTCTGATACAGATTGGGCTGGAGACGTTGAAACATCACGTTCTACCACCAGGCTATGCCATCTTCTTAGGCAATGGTATCATATCCTGGCTATCTAGGCGACAACATTCGAGTTACGCTCTCTTCCACCGAAGCGGAATACTGTGGAATGACCGAGGTTGCTAAACAACTTCACTGGATCCGTAATGTCTATGAAGAATTACGATTCAAGATAGGTCCACTACCACTCTGTGTCGACAATCAGGGATGCTATATTCCTCGCTTCCAATCCTGCACAAGAAGGTCGTACCAAACATGTTCGCATGACCGACCACTATATTCGTGAATCTGTGGAGTTTGGAGAAATCCGACTTTACTACGTTCCCACAGATCAGCAATTCGCTGATATCTTCACGAAGAATCTTGGAAAGCAGAAGTTTGAGGATGGAAGAAAAGCTCTTCGACTCATCACCTTTCGTTCCTAACATGGACAGCGAGGAGGAGTGTTGAGAATTCTGGTATTTCTAATCTTATCTTTCATTTCCTGATACCAGATTCTAGATCGGTCTTTGACCTTATTCTTACGCTATTCCATATTACTCATCACATATAGATAAGTTCTTTCTTATCTCATGGTCTAGACTATGACATCATCCTTATCTGGTGTTTCATGATGTCATAAGATGTGATACACGTTTACTATGTTTCACATTCTCTTACATGTTTCACACTATGAAACATCTTCTACTTACACCGTGTTTCATATCTGAAACAGGTTTCAGGGTTAGTGTATAACACTATATAAGACCAGGCCTTAAGCCCGTCTTCCCTATCTCATTATCTCATATTCTGAGAATTCATTCCTCGCTCCTACTCTCACTCAGAATCACTTGAGCATTAGCCTTCCACCTATTGCTCTCCTCTGAAGACTCTTTGTTACCATCCATAACCAATCAGTGAGTTATCTCCCACTGATACCATAATCCCTTCTTGCCCCTGCGTAATCGGGATATCTATCGTCCCGATAGTCAATGACCACCACGAGATAAGGCACTGACGTGACCAGCGCACTCATATAAGCCAGAATACACCTTGCCCATGTTGTGTTGCTGAGCCCCCTCCTCCAACAACACGAAACTTAACAGCTCGGGTTCGAGGTTAGGATCCACACTAAGGATATCAAGCCTGATGCAGGGCGTAGGTCAGTCATTGCCAGAGCCAACAATGTTTCCATCGCAGACGACGAGAACCAAGTTACATTTGTCATCGTACTTGAGCTGGGCGAGCAAGTCAATGGTGCGATGCAGCGAAATCTCTCTTTCTGTATAACAAGGGACCGGTTAAACTTGTCGTGATCCTCTGCACAAGGTGCAACAAAGTTGATTGAGGTGATGAACTCGAACACAATGATGCTGACCATCATGATCGACAATGCAAGAAGAATGTGTTGTGAGAACAGACGCTGGGGTGAGTTGCAGTTGTCCACCATTCCGATAAGGAACAGATTTCAAAGGCAGGTCTTCTGTGTGGCGAGCATCCCGGAATCAATGTTGAGGTTATCGATCGCCTTCGTGAGGTCCTGACCAGAGCTATACTTAAACAGATTGACGAGGGTGCCGTCCATGAACTGCACATCCGTGTCGGGAGCCACTTCGCCATCTGGTCCCTGAATAAGAGTTGCAGTAATGCACGTTGGAATCCATCACATTCATTGCGCTAAGTTGGACCGATGGACTAACCGAACAGAAACACCATTGCAAAGCGTGCTCACCTGCCAAGACAGTATTAAAAAAAGGCAAGCGAATAAGTAAATGACGCACCTTGCAGGGAATAAGTTGGAAGCATCCACACCATACCGCAAAACCGCCTTCGTAGAGATAACGCTGACAACTCGTTGATGCGTTGCCATGACTTGCGTGAGGACAAACACTTCACTATGAATTGCAGTGTAGATTCAGACGTTACTGTGAGTTCAAATAGGAGTGTGAGGCAAGTTTCGACATACTGAAGACGTGCTCTGTGGGACAGATGACAAGTCCAATAATTGCGAAGACAAGGCCTGGCGGAGCCGATAAAGGTCCTTGCGAACCATCTCCGAGATCTCTCTGAGGGTGTGACTGGGTCAACGCTGAGCACCAATTGGAGATACTGAACATTTCTCTCACCGTATCTGGTTGATCTCCCACAACTGGAACGTACCATGGGCGACGATCGACGACGACTCATTGGAGTATAACGATACCATTGCAGTCTGAATCTAAGACGACCTGGACCTTTTATGCAAGTTTATAAACAGCGACCCGAATGTGGGCCACTCTGACGTGGCCATAAAAGGGATCCTGCCTACTCAAGGTGGGCTGCTGTGCCAAGGGAGGAACTGGTTTGGCCAAGGGTGCAGCCTGACCTGTGTATGAGATTCAGATTCAGACTCGAGTTCAAGTCTAAGGAAACTGACATAAAGGGGAGGTCGGAAGGACTCACCCTGGAAGGTTGGGGTATGAAACGTGAGGAGTGGGAGGCATCGTAGGTTGGCCTTAGAATATCAGACTGTACAGCGAGCCTGAGGGTGACTAGTGACAATGGCATTGACAGTATTATCACTGCTGATTATGTAAACGGTAGATTGTGATTCAGACGTGGTCGAAATCCCAATCGCAATGAATAATTCAGAGCTGTACGAACTTCGACACAAAATGTAATAGACTGAGAGAAGTAAGAATGAATCCTAATTGGCCGGGACCCTCTTCTTGCTGCGTGTGGCTCGCCCAACGGGTGCCACTGGCACTGCGGTAACTTCCCCCAGCTCATTTGCAGCCCCTACCAGATATGCTGCGACAGCTCCAACTTTCGACTTGCTTCCGCTAGAGGCAGTAGCCCTCATACGACGACCTGACTTTGGGGCAGATTCAGGTTGTTCAAAATCTGGGTTAATGGAAAGTCGGGCGACTTCGAGCTGTAGATCGGCATTGACAGCATTTGACAGAGTTATTACCGTGTTGGTCACCTGGCCATTAGAAGAGATCTTGGACATGGTGTGGATATCAACAGGGACCTGAGGCACGACGCTGATGGATGGGGGAATAGATTCAGTGATGCGATTCAGAGGCCTGGGTCTAGGCCGTGCTGGGTTGACCGGCAATGAAGGCATTGGAGGTTCGAAGTCCACATCCATCAATGAATCTGAGGAAGCACTGCGTCCTGGAAATGAGGGTTGAGGCGCAGGAGCAGGTCCTGGTTCATGGATAACTGCAGAAGTATTTGTCGCCACTGCAAAAGGTCCTGGGTTGGAAACCGGGGGTTCGGAAGGTGGGTGGGATGGAAACATGGGTGGATCAAAGTTGTTCCCAATCTCTAACAGCAGGTCGTCTTCCCATGAGCGGACATGGGAGGACAGACTGGTGAGGTTGTCTGCTGCTTCAGTAACAGAGGACTTTGTGCCAAACACACTGACGTTGAAGTACTCAACGACTTCAAGTGCCCATCTTCGTCTTTTGGGGTGCAGGAGTAGTTTCAGGTAGAATTCGAAGTCCTTCTGATATGAGATACTGGTTGCTTCGCCCTTTGCCGCAAACTCACGGTCGTGCGATAACAAGTATCTAACCTATTAATACAGAAGATGTTAAACCGGTAGAATACAAAGAACCTTGAGATGAGAGTGAGACTTACGATTGTAGCTGTGCTGGCAATCAAGCCTTCTGTGACAGTCTGCGCTCCCATGCGCTCCCCCCGCCCCTTTGGTCCACCACGTTTCTTGTTTGAGAGAATGGCCTTCCTGAACATCAGGACACGAGCGATCTGCAGAAAAGATTAATTTGAAGTGAAAGTAGAATTCAAAACATATTAATATACCTTCACAAGAACAGGACTTTTAAACAAATCACTCCCTCGGATTTCAGTTGGATTTGTGAAAAGAATGGGTGAGAGCTGCGTGTACTGGGAATCGCCGGGTTTCTTGAGCAGTCCCAAAAGCTTTGGATCGAGCGCTTTGAGAGATTTGTCACCTGAAAAGAGCATAGCCTTGATGTCCAGAGAAGAGAAGAGATTGACTGAAACGTCTTTAATGTTTTTGACTATGTTTGCGCGCTCCTCAGTCATAGTCTTTGAGAACTAAATTTGGCGGATTCAAGATATTACTTAGCTACGGAAATTTAACGGGACAGTATATGTTACTTACGACTCGGGAGAACTCGGAAAATGTCATCAGCGACTTGTGGAGCTCGGAGGGTAGCATCTGGTAGAGTTCTGCCTGCTTGGCTATGATCTGACCCTCGGATGACTGCCAACGAGACAGGTCGCATGGATCAATATCTGGCCGTGCTTTGACAGGGAAAAGCAGAGGCGGAACCCAGAGATAATAAAAGAGACAGTACTTCTTTGCTGCATCGGAAATACTCTGCTCCAGAGAACTCGGAGCTTTGGACTTGCGGCCACCTTTCCTCGAATGTTGTGCTTCACTGGCCAATGCATTGTAGCGCTTCGTCAAATCGAGGAGCTTGGTACGTGTGTCTGAGAAGGCAAGCTGAGCGAGCCCAAGAGCCTGTAATAAGACAGCAGCCTAAGTATGACAATGTCCCAGCCTTATGAAAAAAAGTAGATAAGCGTACCCTCCTGAGTTCTCGTGCGTTAGCATCTGGAGCAGGATTGAGCATCACACGTCAGGCTTGCTGCTCGTCGTCAGAATCGCCTGGCACTTGCCCTCCTGTACGACTCAGAGAGCCCTCATCATCACCATCGCCTTCAAGATCATCGTCGCTGGTACCTGATAGGTCACGTAGCGTGCCTGTGAAATCTTCAGGCATAGTCTACGTGGCTAAGTGGTTGAGCTGGTCGACAGGTATTGACTTGGGGCAAGCACGGGTCTACGAGTTCGGTCCAGGATTCAGAATGTGCCTACATTGGCCCAGGTTTAAAGGACAGCGAGAAGCAAGCTTTGTGTCGCATTGGATCTGTTTTGACTGTGTACAAAGAAACACTGAAAGAGAAAAGTATCATTGATCTGTCGGCACATGTAATTGCACACCTGTAGGTTGCGACGGCATTACAGGAGTCATGGAACATCAGTCGATTCAGATGCAATGTATACGACACTGACAAGGCTTTGAATCTGTCGGATCAAAATGTGTCAATGGAACCGCCAGTGTAACATTAAAATGAGACGTAAAAATTATCAAACTGTAAGGGAAAATTCAGGTCGACAGTATAATAAGCGGCTGTGCATTGTGATTCAGATCAAAACTAAACAAAGAATCCTGTGGTGCAAACCTTTCGGCTGTCTCATGCGTAATAAGCATTGATGTTACAGTTAATGATGCCAATGGGCACAGCCTATCAACGCGCCTCAAAGTGACCTGGACCGCCACGCGATTGATTTGGACCTGCGCCACCTTCTCTGAGTCGAGGGGGCATGTTAATACCGTCATGTTGACATCAAACTTGACTATAATTGGATGCGCGACCAGCAACACGCTGCAGGACCCAGCCCAGGGAAGCCGATTGCAAGGGTAATGCCAGTAGGTCCGGTTGGGTTCATGATCCGGAAACGCTGCAGCACTGGCAATGCCACGACAACCCCGCATGTTCTGTCTCTGTCTCTTGGTGAGCTTCTTTTCTGGCTCATTTTCGTTCTGCTCGATCTCGCCATCGCTGAGGTAGTTGAGAATGGGCAGAAAGGACTGGAGAATCTTGGTCCATTGCTTACACCTGTACTTGCTTCCGTATACAATTAAATGTGCGATGGCAGTCCTAGACACGTATCAGACACTGCATCCGCATCATTGAAATGTGCATGCTCACTTGAACTCCCCACCTGGATCTAGACAGACAAAATATTCATATTGAGCTCGTTTGCATGCACTTCCATCAGTGGATTGACACTTTCACTGCTGAAAGTCTAGGCTTACTACACAATCAAATTAACTTCAAATGTTACAAAAATTATGTCAAATGGTATTATTTGATGGGAAGATTGCCTTGTGAAATTTTGAGAATAAATTTATAGGCAGATTCTTTTTTGCACTTTCTGTCCAGCTCTAGCCAGTTGGGAACCTTGCTAGACTAGTCTGGACAGCTCTCACAGCTCTGGACAGAGGGAGGGTTGTTTTGCTGATGTCGGCAAACTGTTCCGGGGATGCCGGTCCCATTCAAATTAAACTGATCATGCAGCTTCATCGAGCCGACGATGATATCAAGCTAACACGCGCACGGTTAACATCCCACCAACGACACCATGGCGCATACGCACCATGATCAATATCTGCAGGTCTTCATGTACCCTTCTCGTCCACCTCAAACTCGTCCACCATTCGCGAATCATCCTGCTCCTTCACACCAGGTCCTTCCGACTGGGGCCTCTAGCGCAGGCGGTCTCCAATCTTCATCTACGCTGGCAACGTGCGCTTTGAAATATTCACTTGTTCTTGGATCGACTTGGTGATCATGATGTGATATATAGAAGGGAGGGCGTAATCCTCGACGACTCGGAGAGTCTGCACGAACATTTCGGGGGTGATGACGGGATCAGAACGAGAGGTTGAATAAGAGGCGGGTAGAAAGAGGTGGGGAAACTGACCGTTTACATTCCAGACACTCGTCTCGTGCAACTTGCGATGCTCCATGTCAAACTCGAGTTGGATCGGCACGAGCTGGTCCAGGTCGGTCAGATTTCCTCGGTCTATCGCGCACTCAACCACCGTGGCTATAGAAAATAAGAAAGAGTAATAATATTACTAACTGCGTGTGTAACCCCACGCGAAGAACTGACTGGAATGATCAATACCGCATAATAGTAACAACGTGCCAGAAAGCTCACCGTCATATTACTGTCAAATAGTACGCTTTCTTGAGAAGACCGTAACCTTAGACTTCAATGGGCAACGGCAGTTACAATGTGTCTGAATCTGAGTCTGAATCTTTGCAATGTTAGTGTGAATCTGAATCAGGCGCGTGTAATCTACGCATTGTAGGAATCTTGTAACATGGTGGTGGAGGGAAAGCAGCAACACCAACGACGATTATCCGATCTGATATGAATCTGAATCTGATTCAGAATCGTGGCAGAATTCCGTTCTGGGCTAATGATTTAAATTATACCCCTTTGGGTTCAGACTGTAACGTAGCTATTATAATTTAAAGATGGTCCAGGATACTGTAATAAGGAGCGAGTCTGAATCAATTACTTAGAGACTGTAACCTTAGGACCTGGGTAATCCTTAGACTGTCCTAGACCGCTTCATCGACATGGTACGGAGAAACATATCCCCATCGATGTGATCGACAATGAAGAAGTCGTCATGGCTGGTCGGATCGGGATAAAGCAGTGCACCACGGATTATTGAATCCACCGGTATGAATATTGCTTGTGACCGAGGAACTGCCCTGACGCGGGAAAGCTTCAAGTCACGGTCAAGTCTGTGTTGGGAGCCGATTCGTGCTGTATAGGGTTGTACGAGCACAAATCTGAAGTCGGACTCCATAATGGTACACTTGAACGCAAAGATGAGGCGAACGAATGCAGTGCGTTCTTCCGTAAGTTGAACAAGGGCGCAATCATACCGCGGACGGCCATGGAACGAGGGGGTGCATCGTAGGTAGTCGGTAGCCCACTTCCAATCGACCTCGGAGGCATAGTTGACCTTGAGATAAGCATGTTCGTGCATCTAACAAATCAAATCAAATCAGTAAGACTTTTCCTTAGAAATGGACACAGAAGTATTTAGACATTACCTTGAATGTCGGATCGAACCTTGTCCATCCGCCGAGTTGTATCCCATAGCTAGGAAGGCAACCATTGACAAATTCAATGAACTTGCGGCGTAAGCCCTCAAACGCGTGATCCCCACGGTGCGCGTCCTTGATCTCTGAGATAGTAGACAGTGACGGGCATGGAGAACCAAGATGCATGCGTGCTGGCCCAGGCAGTCCCGGCGCTAACTTATCAGCGACAGATTCACTGACTTCTGCATCATCTTCGTCCTGGACCATGCTTGCACTCTGGCGTTCACTTTCTGCTTCCATACGACCTCTAAGCAACTTGATGGCCAGGCGGTGGTGATCGACACGGAGGATCTTAATGGAAGATGTAAACTAGGGACCAATAATTAGAAACACGATGTACCTGTTTTTCGATATCCTTCCCATTCGTTCGATCGGCGTATGCGTCCTTGAGTGCACTGTGCATTTTTTCATTTGGGCGGGTGCTATAGTTCCTGGCGACTCCCTTCGTTCGAATGTCCCGTACGACATGCTTCCACAGGTGCGCCTTTGGGAAATCCCAGTCAAGCTTAAGCGTGGTGATGTCGCTGCGCTCGGCGGCATTGATATATTTCTTTAACTATGATTAGTACATGGTTATTAAACAGTGGTCAGTCACGTTGACCTGCACCAAAATGATTGGATGCGGATACATAGTTAATGTATGTTTGATGTTAGACATTTGACCCGAGATTTGAGTTTTTACTATATTCCCACGGTCCAAATGCTTAGCTAATTGAGGGACATATGGACCATAGTGTCTAGTATGTATCCCTATTTTTCCTTATTTGTTCATTCACAGGTTGTGGAGAAACAAAATGATTTCTTCCAACATACTTTTATTACTACCTACAACTACTTAGCAAACCATTTTCTTAATATCTCTTTTATCCTTGAGTACTTAGCCAAGTGTCAGAGAAGCAATTGGAGCATGTGACCTCAGTTGCGAATCACCTGACTCAGATCATGTGACCTTGCACAGCATGAGTCATAATGAGTCAATATGAGTCAAAGTGAGTCAAATGAGGACTAGCCAAAGCACTGCCCCTAGACTAGCAGAATGGTCATGTGACCTGCACAGCATGAGTCATAATGAGTCATAATGAGTCATAATGAGTCGGCATGAGTCAGCATGAGTCATTGCCAAGCCAAAGGCTATTTTTAGCTCATTGCAAGTTATTTTCTGACAGGTTGAGTCAAAGTGAGTCAATATGAGTCAGTATGAGTCATATCTTGGCACAGCCACCTCGGAACCGAAGGTAGCACAGCCACATGTAAACTACTATATAAGGAGCGCGATTCAGCCCCATTTGGCAGGTTCCCTCTTTTAGGAAAAAGGTTCCTACTTGAGTAAATCTCAACCAACGAGTGCTCACAAGAGTACCCCTCTACAAACAAACAGTGAGGCTGTGTAGAGAAGTTTCCCACGCTATAAATAGAACTACTTAGACCCAAGTTAGGAGTATACTGTATCCCTTAGGATAGGGACAGTTAGGACACCTTTAGGGAGAAAACCCCAGAGCGGGCAACTAAAGGGAATAGATCCCCAGCTAGTAGGGAGACCTAATAGTTCATTAGTACCCTGGGAAAGGGTCGAGTCGAGCACATTTAAGCTGATTGCCAACTCCTTAGTGCATAATAGAATCAGTTTAGGAAAAGCTGTTCTGTGTGACTAAGTGACGTGTGTGAATCAGTAAGCGAAAGTGAAGCGTATTTACGCTACCTACCCAATTGAGCATTCCTAATCGACTGGAGCCAATTGGCATCTTAGGGAAGTACCCCTAGTCACTACCAAGTACCCCCCCCCCCCCCCTAGCAACCTGAGAGTTGTCTAGACCATCTCCCCAACCATCCAGTGTACAATTCGTACACCACCCCAACTGAAAGCCAGACCCTCAACAGTTTTGCTGAACCCCCAATCACCCTCAACCTCGTTGACGATTGACGAACAAACCACGTACCTGATAGTCAACCCCTTTCTACGAGATTGATACTTATTTCTAGTACCAACTCGACCAGGGAAGAGTACTCTCTTCACCTCGCTAAAGGTTTACTACCCGTGGAGATAAGATTGGTTGTCTGGTAAGCGTTTTCTTAGCGTTTCTACTGATCTTATCTAGAAGAAGACAACGTCACAGTACCTGGAGTTCGTCACTGAAAACCAAGAGTTCTTCCTCAATCATTGCAAGTGTTTCGTCTGTGTGAACGTCAAGACCTATCAAGCTGTCGATTTGCAGATAGGTGCCGAGCATGCGCAACAAGCGGTATCCCTCCGGACTTGAAACTTCAGTGAGGACATCAAGGGCAGCATAGAATACTTGCTATATATAGATAGCGGTGCGGTCAGATAAGAATGTGTCACTGCGGAACACTAACCTTCGCGAGATCTCTCAGTTTATTACCATCTGAGAAGGTGATGTGCATCACAGTGTCGAAGTGGGCTAGATTACGCCACCTGGGGAAATCGGATACTCTGTCAATGAGAATCATGTTGGATTCTTTATTCCATATTTGGTATTACTTGCTTACTTAAGCAGTGCTTACATCGGACCATTTACCTTTAGTCTTACTTAGTGACTTACTGAGTATTCTACAGGCACCACCTTTTTACAGGTTATGAGCCCTGGTGCTTCTCAGTGACCACAAGAGTTCACTCACTCAGGCTTGGAGAAATGCCTTACTCGACACGAGCCAAGAACGGCAAGAAATTTCTCGTTCCGGACCTTGCGGCAAACGGGCGGAATTGGTCAGATTACCGCGAGAAGCTTTTTCAAGCAGCGGAAGTACAAGATTTACTTGGACTACTCGATGGGACCAAAACGAAGCCAAACGGGCCATGGGACCCGTGGCGCGCAGCCGCGTGGATGCGCGACGACACGGAAGCGCAGTACATGCTGGTGACCACCACCCCGCCATCCATTTGGGACGACACCCATTTAACGACAGCGCATGACTTTTTCGACTACCTAAGCAACTTATTCGACAAGCCGACTAATCCAGCGCCACAAGTGGCAGCGCGGGTACCTACAACGTACCGCGGGATCTGTCAGAAGTGCGGCAAGCGCGGCCACAAGGCACGCGAGTGCGAAGGAGTCGAAATCAAGTCCGGAAGCGCCAAGATCGCAGGTCGACACGACAAGAAGCGTCGTGAGTCGAAACGAGAGGGCGAGAAGCCGCGCGGGAGAGTTGACGAAGGCGCAGCCGCAGCAAGTGGACCGGGCATGGAGACCACGGACCAAAGCGCTGACGGCGTAGGCCTCGCAACCCCGGCGAGCAGCCCAACAGCGAGTCGGGAAGTCGACAACAAGACCGTCGACACGACGAACCCGAGCGCGACATGCGCCGAGCCATCAGAGCCGACGGACACATCGCGCAACCCACAGGACCAGCCGTTCGAGGCACGAGCAGGCGGAAAGGTCGAAACAGCCGACGAACGAGCCGAAACGGCAGGCGAAGAGGGCGGTGAGATGGCTGAGGCGAGTGGGCAAGTGACTGGAGCCAGGAGAGCTACCAGCGAGGGACCCGCCGCACGGAGCAGCCGAGACGATCGTGGCGACACCGATGTCGATCACGCGCGCACCAAGCCCAAGGGGACCTGCAAGGACGCTGGGGAACGGGTTAGTGACGAGGAACGGAGTCGAGCGCACGAGCGCGTCGACAGTCCAGCAAACGGTCGGGTGGAGACGTCCGAAGACGAGACCACCACGACACTACCGCACGCACCCCAGAGCATGCCGCTCGAGGGGGAGCACGCAGGTCAGACGAGCGGCAGCAGGGAGCTGACCGCGCATGAAACGGACTGGCCGACGAAGACCAGCGCGAGCGCACGAAGCGCGTCGCGCACCCACCCTGATGGAGACGCGGAGTCGACAAACGCACCCAGACCGTCAGACGACACTGGGGATGCGACGGGCGACGACGAGCGTCGTCCTGACGCACCCACAGAGCCGCCTGACCAGCCAGCGGGCACGAGAGGTCGAGGTGGCGAGGTGCGGGTCGAGACGAGGGTGTCGGGGACATCGAGAGGTGCCGAGGAAGGTGCGGGCAGCGACGACGACGACGGACGTCGAGCTGGGAAGCCCGACGAATCACCTACCAGGTCGCAAGTCGAACCGCAAGACTGCGGTGGCGTCCAAGTCGAGCCAGAGAGCAAGACCGGCGAAGTCGATCCAAGTGAATGCGTCGCGCATCGAAGCGCGGACGCAGTGGACGACGGGGAGGCGGCAGAGGAAGCGCGACAGGTCGAGGGCCCAGGGGAGAGTGCGACGATGCACCGTAGTGCGTCGATCGCGGGGGAGAGAGGAAGTGCGAGTGCGCACGTACGACCGACGAAAGCTGACGAAGAAAGCGATCAGCATAGTGAAACGGTCTACAGCGACGTACCAGAGAAACCCCCACAGCCTCCACCACTACGTCCCAGCCCAGCAGATCCATCCGCGCGAGAGAACGGACCCCCGAGCGTCGAGCTCGAGGGGGAGTGGCGAGTATCGACAAGCTGCGACGTCGGACTTACCAGCGCCGATACGGACGCGTCGGGAGCGTCGGGACACGATGAGGACGCTAGGAAGCGGCCGAAGAAGCTGCGGAACGCGTTAGAACAAGTCTGCGCTCAGCCAGAACAAAGTGAGGAAGAGTACTCACCAGGTAGACCCCCAGACGAGCCGAGCGCGCCAGACGACGAGACGGTCGTACCAGGCGACCTCCAGGGCACCCAGGGACGTGCCAGAGCCGATAGGGAGGCGCGCGGCAGCGAGACGATTCCGCCAAGTCGAGGTACCGGGCCAGGAGGCCATTTGGGCGAGCTGGGAGATCCGGGAGACGTCGAGGTCGATTCGGGCGGCCAAGAGGTTATAGAAGGCGCCGAATACGATGGAGTACGCACCGTGAGCGACGGGAACACGCGCGTCGTCGAAACGAGCGCGCTGTGTCAAGAAACCAGGCCAGGAGGCCATTTGGGCGATGGAGACGAAGTGGGGAGCGCTGGGAGTGATCGGGAGCGCCGAAACGACGGCAAAGGCGTCGGACACGATGGGAATGGTGACCAGAGGAGTGGCGCAGCGAGCGGCGCACGCTACAACTCGAAACGAGTTGGAACACGACCGCTAGCTGGGATCAACACGAATCAGCACACGCGGTACAAGCGCACAACGGCGAACGTACCTAGGCCATCCACAGCACCTACCAACCATCCCAGACGACTCGCCGACCATCCGAACCCACCGCGTCGTCGTGGACGACTAAAATCGATCGCTAGAAGGGTTAGCAGGAGCAGACCGACTTACCAAGTCATACGGCCGCGTCGAGGCCGTATTGGGCAGATCGGATGCACTAGAAAGGTTGTATATTAACTCAATATATTGTAGGAGCAGCCGCACGTCACGATACGTGAAGACGGTGGCACCGGAGTCGATCGAGGCGAGTGCGCGCACTTCGACAGAGCCACTCTGCAGCCGAGCCGCGACTTTCCATATATGGACACCGCTCGAGCGCACCGCGACCACCACCTACGGACATCAATACGGACTACACTACAAGTCATTTATTGAATCTTTTGGTATATTTCTTTTGATCTTACCTTCTATTCTGTTTGGACAAACACTTACAGCTAATAGTTAGCCCCTTGTGTTTGAGGGGGAGTGTTGGATTCTTTATTCCATATTTGGTATTACTTGCTTACTTAAGCAGTGCTTACATCGGACCATTTACCTTTAGTCTTACTTAGTGACTTACTGAGTATTCTACAGGTACCTACCATTCTAATATTAAAGTGACTTACTGAGTATTCTACAAATCATCCATTCAGTCAAACAACCAATAGTACAATTCTGAGAAATCACGTACCGCCCCTCTACTATCGCGGAAACTTCCCGTCCGAGTGCCTTCAGGATTGTTTTGAGCTCCTCGAGCATGTGCTTGCCCCAAAGTCCACCATGTAGGTAGTGTAGGCGGTCAAAACTGGCCGCTTGCTCCGGTTCCGAGTTTCATACCTTCCAGAACACGTTCTATGATCGTAGGTCAGCAAATTGAATGAGAATTCAACCGGAAATAACCTACCTCGACCGGTTGCAGGCCGAGTGCCTTGAGGATCTCCTCACCTTGAGACTTCTTCTTGAGATATGCTTGATATCCCTTGATGGCCTGGCTTATCGTTCGCGTGGGGAATGTTGTGGAAAGGTTGGAAAGCTCCTTGAGAGGAACGAGACACATGGGACACGGGCACTTCCCCTTGGCCCCGCGTATCAAGGTCATCATACATCTGTGGAACGAATCACGGATTTATTAGTGGGTGCGAATATTAGTCTGGCAATGGTCACTCATACAGTTCTTCGTAGTCTGCTGAGAGAATCAGGATCAAAGGGAACAGCCAACGCTCGACCTCGTCATAACATTTGTGTTTGTAGCCGGTCTGGGATAGCTGAAAGAGATCTTCAAGAAGTATAGTGAATGACTCGTGCCAGATGACACGTTTGAAATTTGTCCACGATGTCTTATGTTCGTCTTTCGCTGGTTCAGGTACCTATATCTGAATTGAACTCAGAATTAAAAAAAAAATAAGAATCCTTACGATCGGTAACCAACCAACAATACACCCACCGCCGAAACGTTCGCCGTTCCGTATATCTATCGGTAAGTTCGCACACCGTGCCACGACAGGATAAGCCTTGACGGTTCCGTGGGATGACAGTCGGGTCTTATCTGCATATAGTATGAAACCGAAGGGGACAGCGTTCGGGACATTGGGAAGACGAGACTTGTCAATTCATCGAGAAACAGTTACATACATGAGAGAAATACAGTGAACAAGATGCAATAAAGTAAGATCATATTATTGACAACATACTTGGATGTCCCACCAATGATCGCCTGTCCACGGCTCAGTGTAGAAACGCTTGTACTCTTCACCGTCATATCTGTACAAGCGTTGTGCATCCCAGACGAAGTCGGGGGCAACTAGCGGGTTGTTCAACAAGTCGAGTGCCCAATCCCACAGCGACCGAACGTGTACCTCAAATGTTTTCAGTTCCTTCTGGTACTCAGCTGCGACATCCAACTTCGTGAACTAAGCATAAGAAACACACTTAGATTATGATAGGCACAATGAACGACAAAAAAACGGATAACCTACTGGCGTTAGTTCCTGTGCTGCCCGATCGCATGCCAGACGAAGCTCTTTCTCATTCTTGAACGTGACGCTGGCACGTTTATTCGCCACACGCAAGATGATACCGAGGAGGGCATTCACATGGGATGCATTCAGTCCCGCCTGGATGACAACATCAGCAAACTCGAGGTCTGCTTCCGTTTTGAAGGGTCGCCAAGGCTGCTCGTCTGGTTGCACCGCAGATGTAGCCAAACGGCCAAAGTCCTCTGCGGACTGGAATAGCGGGGGATGGCTGCTCCGGGGGTGATACTCGGTCTTGAAGTCAGCGGCAACTTCAACGTCGGATCCTCGGGGGGATGCGGAATGAGCGGCTGAACCGCCAACATCGTGCATGGATGCATCAGAAGAGACTATACATAACCGACGTCAGTTATTGCTGTAACGAGGGCTGTGGTTGCATAATTATATTGAACTTACTAGAGCTTCGGGAACCACCGCCTACACGTTGTTCCATGTAGGCATCCGCGTGGTCTGAATGTCAAACATGTGGATCAGCTGCGTCAACGACGCTCTGAGTGGGTGAACTCGAAGAAATTCTTCCTGCCAACGTCAGAGCGAATCACCAACCAAAAAGATGAGCGAAAACTGAGATGGAGTGTATTACTTACTCACCTGGGCCGGGTACTGCAAGTTCAGAACCAGGATTCGGAGGGATGTAGGCGGTGGCTCCAGCTGCTGGGCCGCTCATCAAATCCTGGACCTCCTGCGCTGTCAATATAGGTATAATTCAGAAGTTACAATGTTATAATATGATCAGACGAATCAGTCAGAAATGTACTTAAACTCACCTCGTTGACGCTCCTCCTCAAACTCTCTGACGTAGCGCGCTTGATCGAGTGTACTGTGCACACGGTTCCGGCAACTCTTCTCGTGTTTCTTTAGTCCTTGCGCCTTGAACGAGTTCCCACAATGGCGGCACTGCGCCATTAAGGGTTGGAAATCGGCTCGTTGTCTGGACCTGTGAGCGGCTGGCGGCATGGTGGTGGGGTGATTCAGAGAGAGGTGAAAAGGAGACGAAAGAAGCACAGAGACGTTGAAACGCGCGGTATACCAGGCACGAGTGATGCACGAGAACCCATAATGACATTTACGTGTACAAGTAATGGACGTTGCCGGATTGTTATCTTACAACCCCAGATTGTAAAGCCATTTTAAGCCGCATTATCATGCTTAGTAATTCAATTCACGTGCCATTACAACATAACCACATTAGAATGATACCTTAGCTTTTTCCGACATATATGTAGAACATCATTCTGAACAATTATCATGACAACATGCATCTAAGTACATGCTAACCATACCTCCAACGTTGGAGTCGGCAGAGGGACGACTGGCTCGGGACCAGGCACGCTGCTGACCAAGTAGCCTAAGGATCGCCACTCGTTCTCAACTCGACGACACCCAGGCTGCTGACTAAGCAGCCTTTGCATCGCCACTCGCTCTCTCCCGACCGGGGGGACTTGAACGTCTCTAGAATCTCTTCTCGAGTGTATCCGATTGGAGGTGACTCGGAGCGGCAGCACTATTCTACATTGCTGCCAGCAAGTAAGTTTAAACAAGGAGAACCTTCCCACCTGTGAGCCTCGAACATGGCAACACGAGCCCCCTCCTTCGCTATCATGATGGCAGCAAAACACGCGCACCCCTATTTGCTGTAGAGCTCCACGTGTTATCGAAGGCTTACGAGCAATAAAAATCCGTGGACCCTTCACAGCGCTTATTCTCCAGTCCTCTCTCTCCTCTCCCATGAACATCGCTGGCCCTTCCCGAGCCTCGTCCTCTGGGGGACTCGCACCAAGGGGGGGAGTCGAAAGTACTTATGAAGCGGACCTCCTCGGTCTCTTGGCCCAGCTCGATGCCGAGGAGGTAGACGAGATAGAGGGGTTTTTCGCGCAGCGATGGCTCGGGGGCGAGCCACTGTCCGATTATGACATCGCCATGAACGATTTGTTGCAGCAGGCCCGTGCGCTGGCTGTTTCTGACCAAGATAGGGCGTTGGCGCTGCAGGTCGCTGCGGGTGAGGATGTCGGCGTTGAACAGCGGCCGGTGCAGACACTGGCTGTGGCGCATCAGCAAAATGAGAATGGGTGAGTGAGTTTCTGCCACCGTCCGACATTCGTTGAGGGGGTACACACAAGGACGGGGATGGATTGTAACCAGCAGCGGGTGCCCAGGTACGACCACTTGTTTTACGCTCCCATGACGATCGACCAGTTTCTAGAAATGACGCTGCGTCATCTCAGACGTGGGGAGGATGGTTCTCCTCCATGGTGGATTGGGCATTCGGCACAAACATGTCTTCCGAGTATGGCCCGACAAATGCGATTACTGGCGGCCCAATGCCGATGTGTGTTTGCCTCCAGCTCCTTCACGTCTGCATTTCTTGCTGACAGGTGTTGCTGCTGGCAGTCCAACTGGGCATGACTGCGTCATCTGCCAGGATCCCATACATGGCGCAGAGATCCGAGCTCCCTGTGGTGACTACTACGACATTGCCTGCATTACTGATCTGTTCCAGTCCGCAACACGAGACGAGTCGCTCTTTCCTCCTCGCTGCTGCAGGCAAAACATCCCTTTGGCTCAGGTTCAACCACACCTCACACAAACGCTCATCACGACATTCCAGCAAAAGCAAGCCGAGCTCAGCACGCTCAAGCGCGTCTACTGTTCCTCGCCCACATGCAGCCTCTTCCTTGGACCCGTCTCAGAAAGGATCTTTGGAAGCAAAGTGTATACCTGCCCCGCACCAGGCTGTGGCAGGCGCACGTGCGGCATATGTCGCGAGGAACACAACGGCTACTGGTCGCACGCCTGCAATCCCGACGCAAACGCTACCCAAGTCCTCGAGCTCAGCCGCACCTCTGGCTGGGCCCGTTGCCCTGGCTGTTCGCAAATGATCGAGCTCAACATAGGCTGCTTCCACATGATATGCCGGTGTCGGACTGAGTTTTGCTATGTCTGTCAGGCGCGATGGAAGACGTGTCAGTGTCCGCAGTGGGACGAGCGGCGATTGTTGGCTGCGGCGGAGGAGAGGGTGGATGCGCAGCTTGGGGAACGACGCGATGCCCCTGTGGGGCAGGCAGTTCCTGCTGCCGTTCCGGTCCCGGCGAATCGAGCGCCAGTGGCTATGCCGGTAAGACCACCTGTACGTACGCCCCCACCCCCACCACCCCAGCCTATCCCCGCACACACGCCGACGGCCTCGAGTTCGACGGGACGACCGGTAAGCACTGCCTCGACTCTGCCTCGAGAGGGAGCAAACCGCAGAATGCGGGGCTGGTGGGGTTTGCTTTCTGCGCTGGGGTTCCCGAGATTGCCCGCATCCAGGGCATCAGCATCACAGGAACCCAACCCGATGCGCCAATGCCTGGTCCGCGAGATGGTGGAACAACTGCGAGTCAACCACGGCTGTGATCATACGCGGTGGCGTCACCGGTGGGGCGGTGGGACCTGTCAGAGTTGTGGACACAAGTTACTGATAAATCTCTTCGTGAGTGGCTTACGCCGTCGCTCGAGCGTCGCGGGTGCTCACGCAGGTCGGTTTGGTTTTGTGTAGCGATGCCAAGGGTGTGAAAAGCTGGCGTGTAAGCGATGTAGGCATAACCGTCTGTGAGACTCGGGAGGCGCTTCGGGACAGATGTGCGGGGCTTGCGCGTTTTGTGCTGGCTTGCAAGAAAGTCTTACACCCGCGAGGACATGGCTCGTTGCAGAGACGGAGTATCCGATGACAAGGGCACGTGTATGTGGACTAGGTTCGCTATAGGTAGAGAACGAGCACGCAAGTTATTGTTGTATTCGATCACTTGTATACGAGGTTCAACTGTTCTGAATCCAGAGCATTCAGAACAGTCATCATGTCAAACACTCGGGAACTGTAGGTTAAGTAAACGGCTCGCTGTCCACGACTGACATCAAAGCTCCAACGGGGGCGATGATGGGCTAGCAGCTTTGGCGGAACGACAACATGCTATCCTCGCAGCGCCTAGTAGTGGCTGCTCTGGGAGGGTTCATATTGCGGAGAACGAACACTAGAAACATGCGCAAATTTGTTCCAAGTACTACACGTGGACCAACTTCAAGGTATGACATTTCATCGGGTTTTGATCATAGTGCGTATCACTGACACCCCCAACTCAGTGGTATATGTTTTTTGGGGGGGGCGTTACCGCAAGCGTATCCTTTCAAAGTTCCAGCGCGACGCCGGGCTGATCGTGATCTGTTTGAAAGACGGATGATGATTCAGAGATTTGAGGTTTGATTCGTGGCCGACTGGGGGGATCATCTCCCCTGATGCCCCACTGTCCCGACAGATCGCGTGTCGTCGTCCACCAACGTCCGCGTCCGACAGTGGCGTCTCTGGCAAGCGTGCTCGTCCAGAGGACGAACAATATACTACCGATGATAATGATGATTTCGTACTTGGGGGACGTCACCACTGTAGCGACTCGCAGCCTGAAGAGCCACACGGCGACTCGCATCGATCCGCGCGCTGAACTGTCCAGCCAAGAGCTTCAAGTTGGACAGGCCACGCCATATATAGCGGGATCACGATACGATCGCGGCGCCACTGGCTAGCGGCGGTACTCCTGTTCGGGTCGTTCCGTTGCCCTGCGGCTCGGGTCCGGGATAGACAAGGTACTACAGGAAGACTCACTTTGGGCCCTGTGACCAGGGCATAGGGCCACAGAAACGTTCCCGGGGTTGGAGGTAATACTCCGTAGAGCCTGAACGTACCTATGCACAGTGTTCGTGAATAACAATTTGTGATCCTGATTTACGTTCGTGGATCTGGTTGGCCAAATTGTTCGTTCCAGTAGCGTAGTCTGAGTCGGAAGGGTTAAAAGCGGCGGAAATGTAAAAAGGACTGGAACAGTCAAAAAAGAGGGCAACGGTTAACTCCCGAAAGAGTCACACAACACAGGGTTGAAGAGGCTCTCGACGAAAAATGACTGGAGTAGGCCCTAGTCGATTCTAGGTGAAAGAACTGAAGTCGGAGAGCAAGGCGACTCGAGGCAGTCACGACTTATATACCTTGTACTAGCGCAAGTGGTTGTTGCCATTGTCTCTGGCTCGTCGTGTATCAAATTAGACAGTTGAACCCGATCACCTGCCACGTGACTCGGTCATTTTTCGTTGAGACTCCGAGTCTTCTTACATTCTTGTGACGTTCCAGCACTTTCGACTCTCGAGAGTTAACCGTTACACCCGCGTTCCTCGGTGTTCCAGCAGCCGAGATAAGTTGGTGCAACGACATTCAAAATATTGACGTACGCCACTGGTGTTCTCGATTGCCTCTCTGCCTCCGTAATATGCTTCCCCCAGAACTGATTTCAGACGATCGTGTGATCGCTGGAGTGCTAGCGGTCCATCCAAACGAACGATGAGGCTGTCGCAGCGCCCCTGCTGCATGTCCAGCCGAGCTTGAGGCAGTCAATGAATTATACTTGTACAACTGATCAGCATGGGACAATGCGGGGGGTATAGGTGGTGCTGGTGCTACAAGCGAGGAGAGTAGGTACAAAATGCCTTGCAGCAACTAGTCACTGGCATAACTACCTGCGAGTTGCGCCGGAGCATCGTGTCATTCACACCAACCCAAGCTATTCATCATCGGTCTCCTCATCAGTGACCACCAAACGCTGTTCCTCCCACTGTGGACACGAACACGTCTTCCACAACGCATGACAGAGGTAACAAAATTCAGTTTGGCATCGGCAGGTCGTGTGGAAGCAGCCGATGTAAAGCTCGATCATATGTGAACAGCCTGGGCAGCGGGCCCAGCCAGCGGCGCGGCTGAGCTCGAGGACTTGAGCGTCGTCGGCGTCGGGACGACAAATGTGCGTCCGATCGCCGCTGTGCTGCTGGCGACACTTGCCGCACGTCCGCCTACGACACCTTAGTGCAGGGCAGGTGTACACTCTACCGCCAAAAACCCCTTCTGAGACGGTTCCCAGGAAGCGGCTGCATGTAGGCGAGGAACAGTAGACGCGTCTGAGCGTGCCAAACTCGACCTGTTTTTGCTGGAACGTCATGACGAGCGTTCGTGAGAGGTGAGGCCGAACCCGATAAAAGGGAATATTCTGCCCGCAGCAACGCGGAGGAAAGAATGTTTCGTCTCGGATCGCAGACTGGAATAGGTGTGTTGTGCAGCCAATGTCATAGAAGTGACCACAAGGAGCACGGATCTCCACGCCACGAATCGGATCCCGACAGACGACACAGTCATGGCCAGTCAAACTGATAGCGGTGACACCTCTCAGTAAGATGGAAGGTGGAACAGATCTGGTGGGCGCACCTATGAATCGCGGGAATTCCTGGCACTGAAGTACTTGCCCGGCGTGCCAGCATTGGTTTTAAGCCAAATAGCCGACTTTTCAAAGTAGAGACCCAGCTTCTCCGCGGGAGGAGTCGCGCGATGCGGTTTCTAACGATAGGCAAGTCGAGCAGGCGGCCAGGCGTGAATCATACTACTCCTACCTGACAGTCCACACACCATGCCGTTGGTGACCGTTTGCTTCAGTTTCTGCTCTTTAGGGTGTTTCACCTTCAGGTGATCCTGAACGGAGATAACGAGCGCGCTTACTCAACATCCTCTCCATCGGAACTTTCTCTTTCTTCGGTTTCTGGCCTTCGGTGTGTTCTTCTTCAAGTGATGTTGAACGGAGATAGCAGGCGTGCTTACCCGACGTCTTCTCTACCGACACTCTCTTCAGTTTCTGTCCTATTTTTCTTCAAGTGATTTTGAGCGGAGGCGAAAAGCGAGCTTACCGAACATCTTCTCCATCGGAACTTTCTTCAGTTTCTAGCCTTGAGTGTGTTCTTCAAGTAATGTTGAACGGAGGTAGTAAACCCGCTTACCCGTCGTCTTCTCTACTGGCACTCTCTTCACTTTCTGTCCTGTTCTTCTTCAGGTGATTTTGAACGAAGGCAACACGTGTGCTTACCTTGTGTCCCCTTCATCAGTAATCTCTTCACTTTCTGTCCTTGATGTGTTCTTCTTCGAGTGATGTTGAACGGAAGTGGGAGGCACACTTACCCAACGTCCTCTCTGTCGGTACTCTCTTCAGTTTCTGTCCTATTCCTCTTCAAGTGAATTTGAACGAAGGCAATAGGCGTGCTTACCCGACGTCCTCTTCGTCCGTAGTTTCTTCAGTTTCAGTCCTTTAATGTATTCTTCTTCAAGTGATTTTATACGTAGGAAGCAAACGCACTTACCCTATGTCTTCTTCATCAGCGATCCGTTGTGCTAGCACTCTATCTTCGTTTATCTCAGCCAGCCCGCGAACTTGCTGCAGTAAATGGATCATAGCGACGTCATGATCCGATGAGGGAAGACCAATCTGCATTCTGTGCGCAAAAAACGTCTGGAGATCATCGATCTCGTCGGGGCTGAGCTGGTCCAAAAGTCCTAGCAAGTCCTCTTCGTAAGTACTTTTCACTCTCTCCCCTCGTGTGAATCGATCGATTGAGACCCGGGAACTTGGGCCAGCGACTTTCATGGGAGGGAGGGCAAGGTGGATATAGACGCCAATAGCCTTTTGTGTGGCCGTCAGCCCAGCCCCATTTCACGTGGGGGTTCTACACCGGATAGCCATCCTTGGGGTGCAGGATGCCACGCTCCTCGCATTCAACTTGCAGTGGCACTGTGGCAGTGTCTTGGACGGACCGTAAGCGGGACCGCTTCCCCTCGTACTTGACTATTTACATAATATTTGGACCGAGCGCATAAACGTAAACAGAGTACACGCCACTAACACGGACCGTCATCGTACTGTCTGTACCATGTACTTCTGGATGACCTCCTTGCACCCCCGGCCTGGCTCCATCTGTGATAATCATCCTTCCATTTATTCGATCTTGTCACCAGTGCCGAGTAACCCCTTCAATCAAGAAGAGAGTCCGGGGCCTTCTAACGATGCGTCACAGGATCATCCTTTCAATGGAGCTCTGAGGTGGCACTGTAACAGATCCGTTTGCACATGCTACAGTCTGTCGTGCTAGGAACAGTTCCGATCGCTGGAACCACATTAACTGACGGGTTGCTGACCGTGTTACGGCTTGTGAATCTAAGCGTATATCACGTCTGGGTGCATCTTGCAATTTTCACTCACGGATACAGGGGCGGGGTCGAAATACAGCGGACTTGGAGGTCTCTGTAGCTTTATCAGCTTCTCTGTCATGTAGCCAGCTCACCGACCGCGCAGGGACCTTTGGAGCGGTCTCGAGGGGGCACGTTAAACAAGTGTGCACCCAACATCACCTTTCTCTCACAAGCAGGTTTGACATGCATTAGCACATTGACTATTTCGTTGATTCTCCGGGGGAAGCTCCATAGTCGTCCCCTAAGGGGTCACCAAGCCTCGCGCAAGAAAAAACTTGGTTGTTTCAATGACGTTGATAACGAATACCTGGTAATGTTTCCACTTCGAAATATGTTCCACCATTTGTCATGACAGATAGAGGAAATAAAGGCTATGTTGGCTTGTTTCGTCAACTGCGCGTCCTGGTTCCGGCTTGTGTCACCCTTATCGACGCTATATCTTACCAATGTCGCTCCCACGAGGTACGCTTCTGCGATGAGATTGGTCCAACGAATGAGCTTCTGAGGTCACTGTTTCAGCGATTGGCCCAGATACTTCGAGGCATCCTTTATTAGTGTACGGAGGGAGAAAAGCGTACTCTGGTGCAGTACATCGACAAAGGACGATTCGACTTTATATAGATCAGCGCACGTCAGGGTAGAACATTTGACAACCCTCCAGCAGCGCGAATGACCGATTATTTGGGCAGGGACCACAATCACCATGATGGTGATTTCTGAGACGTGTCATAACATTTTTATACTCACCAAATCGGAACTTGCAGCGATTCACATTTACCTGTTCTGTAGTTCGGAAGGACCTCGGGAAGTAAAAAGCAAGTGGTTCGTCTGTCGTACACTCATCGTAGTGCAGTTTATAATCCTACCTTGGACTGAAATAGCATAGGTTGTGACAAACGGTTCCAGGTATTTGCAACCCCCCGCTTCGAGCAGAGCACGGGGAGTGGGTACCTGAAGAAATGGGTCGCCTACAGTATGCTGTACTTTCGCTCGATGAGCAGGGGATGCTTGGTAAAAGTAAGTACTGCAGTACAAGTTGGCACTGGAAAATTGGTCCATCACAGAATTATGAGCTGCGAACCAACGAACCTACAGTATTTTATCATCCTGCTGGATGCATGGGACATCACGGCCACCACCCTAGCGCTATAACTACTTGTAAGACGCGATGAATGTGAACTATGTGACACATAATCGTCGACATGGTCAAAGGCTGGTAAGATATTATGAGCGCTGGGCAATATAATACCAAACGACGACAGATTGATTATTAACGACACTCTAGCACGGTATGTATGAGAATGTCCAGGACTTTACATGGTCGTGCCCACTTATATCATGCCTGTAGTTCTTGGCCAGGTCATACAATATTACTGGTATATAACAACAGCTCGTGAGGCAGGGCAGTGTGTGCTGACTGATGGGTAACGGGCAACTGTCCACCCGACTCCCGGTCTAGAGCGGGCAGAATACCAGCAGTAATGGGTTAAATTAAGTCGTACTAGAAACAGACATGAGAGGAATTGTCATCACTCGCGCTGTCGTCGCTGTCACTGCCATCTTCAGTCTCGTCCTCATCCATGTCCTCGTCTCCCCTTGTATTTTCTAGAGACACCCTCCGCAGACTGGGTTCTTCGCTCTCGTGGGAATCGTCGTCGTCGTCACTGCCATATACATTATCAACAGCCAGCCCGTGTGCATGCCTTTCTAAGAGCACCGCGTCATGACCAATGCTGATCCCTGCGAACCGCGCAAACATGTCTCGGTCGGCAAATCTGTATCCATTAGCATACGCTAGTGAAAAACGACGAGGAAAAGATTACTCACATATTCACATAATATCCCGCCCAATCATCAGTTTCCCCATACTGTCTGGCTACTGACTGGCCCCTCTGTAATAGTTGATCGGTGCGACCGTCCGTGAATGCGGGTATGAGGTGACATCCACGGATCACTAGAGAGGGATCCAAAAAGCCGAAGGTAGGGCTATCACCATGTTTGGGCACAAAACCAATCTTAGGAAGTGCACACCGCCTGAATCCCCACTTATGGGCAGGATCAATCCCAAGCCAACAGACCCACAGCACCTCTAACGTCTCACTCGAATGGGTTACACCACTTGGACAGAAGTCGACCTCGATGTGTAATGCCTTCAACAGCTGGCAATACCAGAAGGGGTGACGGTCAGGATCATCTTCCCTCGACAACGTCATGAGGAAAGAAAGGTGGCCTGGCCGTAGACAGTCATAGGCCCTGCGGATATCATAGGTCGTGTAGTTGATCCGAAGGATTTTTGATTCCACCACACGGTCGAGGTTGAGGAGTCGCAATTCATTTCGCTGCTTTGGTGTGAATGAACGTTCATCACCATCAAAATCGAGGTTGTGCAACCTCGAGAGCATGTGGTCCTTCAAACACCTCATGAAACTCGGCTGTCACGGTGATGCGTGTAAGTGGAAATGAGAGGTACACACGACAGATTCACTCACCTCAATGGCAGGGTCATCGGCATGCTCGGAGAGGAACAATGGAAGACTAAAAGTGTTGTCTTTTCGTGCCTGGCATGCCATCGAGTGATGCAATGCAGGCGACACATCAAGTGTAGAATACTCAGTAAGTCACTAAGTAAGACTAAAGGTAAATGGTCCGATGTAAGTACTGCTTATGTAAGAGGCAATACCAAATATGGAATCCTAAATCCAACACTCCCCCTCAAACACAAGGGGCTAACTATTAGCTGTAAGTGTTTGTCCAAACAGAATAGAAGGTAAGATCAAAAGAAATATACCAAAAGATTCAATAAATGACTTGTAGTGTAGTCCGTATTGATGTTCATAGGTGGTGGTCGCGGTGCGCTCGAGCGGTGTCCATATATGGAAAGTCGCGGCTCGGCTGCAGAGTGGCTCTGTCGAAGTGCGCGCACTCGCCTCGATCGACTCCGGTGCCACCGTCTTCACGTATCGTGACGTGCGGCTGCTCCTACAATATATTGAGTTAATATACAACCTTTCTAGTGCATCCGATCTGCCCAATACGGCCTCGACGCGGCCGTATGACTTGGTAAGTCGGTCTGCTCCTGCTAACCCTTCTAGCGATCGATTTTAGTCGTCCACGACGACGCGGTGGGTTCGGATGGTCGGCGAGTCGTCTGGGATGGTTGGTAGGTGCTGTGGATGGCCTAGGTACGTTCGCCGTTGTGCGCTTGTACCGCGTGTGCTGATTCGTGTTGATCCCAGCTAGCGGTCGTGTTCCAACTCGTTTCGAGTTGTAGCGTGCGCCGCTCGCTGCGCCACTCCTCTGGTCACCATTCCCATCGTGTCCGACGCCTTTGCCGTCGTTTCGGCGCTCCCGATCACTCCCAGCGCTCCCCACTTCGTCTCCATCGCCCAAATGGCCTCCTGGCCTGGTTTCTTGACACAGCGCGCTCGTTTCGACGACGCGCGTGTTCCCGTCGCTCACGGTGCGTACTCCATCGTATTCGGCGCCTTCTATAACCTCTTGGCCGCCCGAATCGACCTCGACGTCTCCCGGATCTCCCAGCTCGCCCAAATGGCCTCCTGGCCCGGTACCTCGACTTGGCGGAATCGTCTCGCTGCCGCGCGCCTCCCTATCGGCTCTGGCACGTCCCTGGGTGCCCTGGAGGTCGCCTGGTACGACCGTCTCGTCGTCTGGCGCGCTCGGCTCGTCTGGGGGTCTACCTGGTGAGTACTCTTCCTCACTTTGTTCTGGCTGAGCGCAGACTTGTTCTAACGCGTTCCGCAGCTTCTTCGGCCGCTTCCTAGCGTCCTCATCGTGTCCCGACGCTCCCGACGCGTCCGTATCGGCGCTGGTAAGTCCGACGTCGCAGCTTGTCGATACTCGCCACTCCCCCTCGAGCTCGACGCTCGGGGGTCCGTTCTCTCGCGCGGATGGATCTGCTGGGCTGGGGGGTGGTGGGGGTGGATCTGGAGGAGTCCTGGGTACGTCCTCTTCGTTCGCTGAGATGCGCTGACGCTGTTCTTCGTCAGCCATTGTCGATCGTACATGCGCACCTGCGCATTCTCTCTCCCCCGCGATCGACGCGTTCCGATACGTCATCGCGCTCTCCCCTGGGCCCTCAACCTGTGGCGCTTCCTCTGCCGCCTCCGCGTCGTCCGCTGCGTCCGCGCTTCGATGCGCAACGCTTCCACTTGGATCGACCTGCACGTCCGTGCGGTCTCGCGGTTCGACTTGCGACCTGGTAGGTGGTTCGTCGGGCTTCCCAGCTCGACGTTCATCGTCGTTGTCACTGCCCGCACCTTCCTCGACACCTCTCGATGTCCCCGACACCCTCGTCTCGACCCGCACCTCGCCACCTCGACCTCTCGTGCCCGCTGGCTGGTCAGGCGGCTCTGTGGGTGCGTCAGGACGACGCTCGTCGTCGCCCGTCGCATCCCCAGTGTCGTCTGACGGTCTGGGTGCGTTCGTCGACTCAGCGTCTCCGTCGTGGTGGATGCGCGACGCGCTTCGTGCGCTCGCGCTGGTGTTCGTCGGCCAGTCCGTTTCATGCGCGGTCAGCTCCCTGCTGCCGCTCGTCTGACCTGCGTGCTCCCCCTCGAGCGGCATGCTCTGGGGTGCGTGCGGTAGTGTCGTGGTGGTCTCGTCTTCGGACGTCTCCACCCGACCGTCTTCGTCGTCGACGTGCTCGTGCACTCGACTCCGTTCCTCGTCGCTAACCCGTTCCCCAGCGTCCTTTACGCCGCCCGCTACCTCGAGTCGGTCTTCACCTTGCGGTTTCGTTCTGCTTGGTGTCTGTACTGCGGTATGCGTGGTGGCCGTCTCGACTGGTGGTGTCGGCGACTCGTCCTCTGGCCTCGTGGGCCCTGCGCACGTTGCGTCTGGGTTCGCGATGTCAGCAGTCGTGTCGTTGACCTGCTGACCTGCTGTTGGGCTGCTCGCCGGGATCGCGAGGCCTACGCCGTCAGCGCTTTGGTCCGTGGTCTCCATGCCCGGTCCACTTGCTGCGGCTGCGCCTTTGTCGACTCTCCCGCGCGGCTTCTCGCCCTCTTGTTTCGACTCACGACGCTTCTTGTCGTGTCGACCTTCGACCTTGGCGCTTCCGGACTGAGTCTCGACTCCTTCGCACTCGCGTGCCTTGTGGCCGCGCTTGCCGCACTTCTGACAGGTCCCGCGGTATGTTGTAGGTACCCGCGCCGCCACTTGTGGCGCTGGACTAGTGGGCTTGTCGAATAAGTTGCTTAGGTAGTCGTAGTACTCGTGAGCGGTCGTTAAATGGGTGTCGTCCCAAATGAATGGCGGGGTGGTGGTCACCAGCATGTACTGCGCTTCCGTGTCGTCGCGCATCCACGCGGCTGCGCGCCACGGGTCCCATGGCCCGTTTGGCTTCGTTTTGGTCCCATCGAGTAGTCCAAGTAGATCTTGCACTTCCGCTGCTTGAAAAAGCTTCTCGCGGTAATCTGACCAATTCCGCCCGTTTGCCGCAAGGTCCGGAACGAGAAATTTCTTGCCGTTCTTGGCTCGTGTCGAGTAAGGCATTTCTCCAAGCCTGAGTGAGTGAACTCTTGTGGTCACTGAGAAGCACCAGGGCTCATAACCTGTAGAATACTCAGTAAGTCACTGAGTAAGACTAAAGGTAAATGGTCCGATGTAAGTACTGCTTATGTAAGAGGCAATACCAAATATGGAATCCTAAATCCAACATCAAGATCCTGTAGATCTGTATCCGGCAATTCCTGGGACACTTGCCGTCTCAGGAGGGTGCGTCGACGCTCTTGCCTTGCAAATTGCTCCTGGACATCCTTCTTGTTCGAGAGAGCGTACATCTTTTTTATCATACGGTGAGCCAGCTCACCCTATCAAATCAACGAGATTAGTTAGTAGGGCGCTTGTAGGCGAAGAGAGATTGGAAGTTGACTCACAACTTGAGTCGTGTATGAGTCTGTTGTGCCGAACATCTTTATCGTGTCGACATAATCGCCTAGGGCATGAAACTTGTAGATGTTGAGATTGAAGGTCTTCGGGAGCAAGGCAGATCGTGGCTCTTTCTTTCGATGGCCAGCAGCATACTCAGCCATTTCCCTCCTCTGTCGTTGTGCTGCTTGGTTTGGGAGTTCATGGGTGTGAAATGCGGCACACGTATGTTGTTGAAAATGACGCAGCTGGGCACTGAGGCACCGTAAGGATTGCTGAAGGAGGTCCAGGGATTCGTCTGTGTGCATCCGAAGCTTCGCCAGTGCATGCCACTCGCAGAGTCGGAACAGAAGGACTTGAATATTGGAGTCGTGGGTAGGAGGGAAGAGGCCTTCAAAGACAGGAATGGCACACTGGGCAACAAGACGTCGAACTCTGTCAGTCCACCAGCAATCAACCTAGCAATTATAGTACCTGGAGCACCTGCTCGAAAAACCTTGCTGGGCGCTGACTCGTGTCTGCGACATCCGGTGGAAAACAGCGGATCGTGCCGAGACTGAAAGAAGAGATCTGTGTAAACCTAACAGAATACATGTCAGAAACTGCTTTGTGAAAGGGGCCTTGAGCTCACTGTTCATTGAGAATCTCAATCTTGTGAGGATCAACAGCATGTAGTATGCAGAGCAAGTGATTCAGTACAGTCTTCAGGACACCAAGCTCAAACTCGTGGAGGAAATCCACGACCAGGTGGGGGAACAGATCGAAGCCGAAGGGGGATAATCGCTCACAAAAAGCGTTCTGTGGTGTATCATAAGGTCACTGGTTGGGTAACGTCAGTCGACAGGGAGCGCGCGTACCAGAGTGGGAACCAGGGATTCATTTTTGAGTATTGTTTCTACGGTGATACCCTTCAAAGGCCTACCAAGGACATAGATTGCCTGTCGGGCTGCTGTAACCTTCTCAACAAAGTAAGTTCTGGCTCGAGACAATCTCGCCGCAACATCTCTGACAAATCCTGTGCGATGGAATGTCGATTTGGGAACCAGGCAACGAGGACACGGGTAGTGGCCTTTGTCCCGAATGGTGGCAAGAAGGACCCTTACTGCTGTTCAGCGTCGAGATCACAAGCACGCGAATCGATTACCCACTTTTCTGGGTAGTCAGCGGAGTAAGTGAATATCCTCGGGTATACTCTCCTGAGAATGCCATCAAAGCATTCCACAATAATGCCGTTCTTGTAAGCTGCAATGAAGTCACAGTCGAGTAGAATATTCCAGACTGCTTGAATGAGTTCTCGCTTGCAATGAGTCAATAAGTTGTGGTTATCTTTCTTGTCAGAGATCGAGGATATGAACTTCTTGATCGACTCAGGAAGCTGATTGCTATGGTAAGACCTTCCGAGCAAAATGAGAGAGTGCATTCTACGTACCGAAGGGATGAAGGCGATGGGATGACAGCATCCTGACTGTGGGTCAGCTCGAGCATACTTGGAGAGATTGCTGAAGAAAAGATAAATAGGCCATGCGGATGCATGACCGAACTGTGCGAGTCGAGTCGAATCGGACCAGAACATCAGCCCTGCAACAACCCTTTCCAGCTTGCAATCGTCATCTCTTCTCTGTTTCATTATCTCGTCTTGGGCTTGAATCCATGCATCTGACGTGTAGACTTCATCGTAGACACGCTGCTCGTGACCGGTCACCGGGGATTTCCAGAGCTTCTTGAAAGGGGTAAGATGGAACATCTTCGACGATGCCTCTGCAAACACCGTGCACACGACATCAGTGATTGGTCTGTAACGGAACCCCTCCACAGGGAATATCCTTCCATTGCCTTCGTTATTCTTTTCCCTCGTAGGTACTGAGATTTCAATGGTCGTGCGTCGCCACCTATCAATTCCGAAGGGATCCTCAAGAGAGATCTCCTCCTGGGCAGCATCCATCCGCCTGGTCTCTCTGGAAGCATTAAACTTTTTCAGGTCGTTGGTGTTGAAGTCCGGGGCTTGGAGAACGTCATGGACTAGTCGAGTGACCTCTGAATCGGATTTGTGAGCACTCCCGCTCTCTTTCCACCTCATGAGCCGCCAAATAGTCATGTTGGACCAGGACCATGGTGGAGGGTGGTCAACGTTCATTCCCTCTCCTGTGCTGGTGTGGATGGACTTGTTGGTTCGGGACAATTCCTCAGCAGAGAGGAATGACTCGGGATCGTGTGAGGGGCGATGGCGGTAGGCACGTGCGATGCCGAACCGGTTGAATTGCGTACGAAATGAGTCGAAAACATGTAGGAACACGTGTGGCAGGATGGATTCAGAGGAGGGGGGGGGCTGAGCGACTGCAGGCAACGGAGGGTCCGGCAGCAGGTCTCGAAACCTGACAGGGAGTCGTCGGTTGCGGGGTGGAAGATGTTGCTCGGGTACGGAGGTGGCGGGGCCATCGGACGTGGATTGCACAGGTGGTTCAGGAGGGGGAACAGGCGGCACGGGCATGAAGTTGGAGGGGTCATTGGACATAGATTGCATAAGGTGGCGGGGATCAGGTATGGGCTGTGGAGAACCATGTGTGTCTGGGTGGATGGCATGCAACCGTTCACTTGATGTACCCTGAAAGAAGTGAGAAAAGCGTTTGAATGTTCGAAGCAGAGTGTGAACTCACCTCACTGACCACATTGGTTGCACCATCCCTTGGAACTACTGATACGTTTGGTGAGTCAGTGCCCTGGGATCAAAGTTAGCGCAATGGCCAGTGGAGAAATTCAATATGTACCCGTAAACCATCTCTGCCCTGTCTAATCCGCTTGTTCGGGGGCCCCTCAGTCAAGTAGAAGGTCGTGTCCGCTCGGGCGATTTGGTCTTCATATGCCGTTGCATAGATGGGACATATTGCTCAGTGTTGCCTTAAACCCCTGCTGCTATTGAACGCACGGGGACAACCGCTATGGCACTTGAACGCAGAGGACATGAGCAGTAAGAGGATTACCCAAACTATGAGGGAAACACCATACATTAGGCAGGCGAAGCTTGAGGGCGGGCAGTGGCAAGGGAGGGCGGCGCGAGAAAGTTGGTGACGTCTGGATTTGAGGTCGCCGTAGCCTACGATCTTCAGTTTCTTAGGTAGAAATCATAGCAGCGCGAGCGCCAGTCCCCGACTCTCGAGGGTTTCCGGCTGCATATTTCACATGACGCATTGATACATAATTAGATGCTACGAGGGTTTCTGGCTCCATACTGTATTTCACACGACGCATTGATACATAGTTAGATACTATACGTACGTTGCAATGGGAGTAAAGCAGTAGATTTGCATATTCGGGTTCGGTTATGTCGGCTAGGCAGTCAGGCAATCCTCGAACTTGCCTGCGAGCAGTCTTCCAGATGAATACTGAAGTGGCCGTGTCCGTCAAAAGTTCTCGAAGAGATCTGCACGTGCGTGCCAGGTTAACATATGCGGCAAGCTAGTATCATGACGTCTGTCAGCAAATAGTCGAAAGGGAATTCAAGGAGATTAGTACGCACGAGGAACAGTACGTCGAGGTTTAGTTTGACATAGTTCACCCGGCTTTCCTCGACGCTTCTTAGTTCGTGATGGAGCGATGGCAGTGGCCTGCGGTGAGCCTTGCCCTGGGTCGATTCCCTTCGTGGTTAGAGTTGTCTGTACCATCATTCTCATTGTTCAAGCTTCGAGTTGACGAAAAGATGGGGGCTCACAGGCAGCACAACATGAGAACTTGTGGAGGAACTTGTGGACAAATGAGCTCGGAAATCGAAAGAAAGAACTGTCGTACGACGACGAGCGACGTACATGTAGAGGAATCAGCCGTGCTTCGCAGCGTATGGCTCGAGGATATGTGTGAAGTGAGTCGCTTCAGTCTCTGGAGGAATCCCGACGCCGTCAGGGCGATAACGGGAGAGACCCGTCTTGGGGTCCATTCATGGTTCAGCGACCCAGATGGTGTGGTATTCTTTAATCGCTGCTTGTAAGACGCATTTGAGCCACTGACGATTGGCCTTCATATCAGAACGATCCAGCTGGTTATATATTTGGAGCGCCATATCGGTCAGGAAGGGGGGCTGTGTCCGGCACAAGTAGTAGCTCCGAGATCCATTCAAAATCTTGCCGTAATGCTTGGTCTCGAAGATGAAGTGGTCTACCATGCCTTTTGCCATTGTGACTTGGCCGTCAACGAGGAGTCCCAGGGTAATGAAGTAGGAATCCCAGTTGTAGAGCTGAGACATCGAAGGGAATTAAAACAAAACAATATGATTCGACAAGACAAACCTCGTTGAAGCGGGCACCGGGCACAATGAACGGGATTCCCTTTAGTGTACGGCCACCTTTTCCATCATCGACTTCATTCATAGCTAAAGCGAGAAGGCCGGGCTTGGAGTTGAGACTCTTTACAAAGTAAGGGTTATCAGGTTTCGGGGGAAGAACCACGACATCGAGGTTCATGTGAGGCTTTTCGCGTGCCACCTTACGGTAATACTCTGCCATTGCTGGTTCGCCATGCGGGACATAGACCTGTGGTTGTACGCGACCAGTACGGTTCTTCGGGTCCGCAGTGATGATTTCGAGACCCTCCCCATCAATGCGACGAGTGAGCGAGTGCCAGAACGAGTTTTTAATCATGCGCGACAGGCGATCGACTGGGTTTTCCGTCAAGCGTGCTTCATCAAGGACGATACGCTTTCGATTATGGTCCCGTGCGAGCGCACCTGAAGCAGATTAGACAACATGTAGTTTCCCTGAAATATACACATCAGCACATCAAACAGGTCGCGATTACAACAGAAAACCATACTCGGATGTCAAACGTCTTGAAGCCATTGCTGGTGGTGGTTCCGAGCGCCATCATCTTGGGACCTGCATCTGTGGCGCTGATCTGGAAATCGCCGTCAGTGTCTTCCTGCTCAGGATGAGGCGGATGGTCTCCTCGAGATCGATGAGGAAACGGCGAGGGCCAGTGACGCTCTTCTCGTCATGCGACATTCTGCGGGCGCGCGTGTGCACGTCCTCCTCAAAGGTGGGCGCTCGCTTTGGTTTGTAGCCATGAATTTGGGACTGGTGGGGCACAGAACACGTCAGAAAGTAAAGAGAGAGAAGAGACAAACGTACATGACTATAGGTTCGGCGTGAGCGAGAGAAAGATTCTGTATGCCGCATCAACACTACAACTGACCATGCGATCACGTGATAATCAATCGTTGTTATCAATTGATGTGCGATACTGGCTTCATGACCCGCATAACGAGGACAGCACAGAATCAAAGTATTATACCAGTAAAAAAACTACACGACCACTTGCTTGAGCCATGCTGTAGGCATTTGCTCTTTTAATTCCCGCTACATAAGTAAAAAAAAAAGGGTCTACTGTAAGATAGAATGGTGATCAAGTGACGTTTGTGGGGCCGATGCTGTTCCCTGCGCATGGGATAAAGACACTCGTGCGAAACATAGCGGGCTTTGCCACTCGCTGGCCCTTGGGATTATATAG